>CABFOW010005420.1:8015-42816 GCA_902141385.1 Timema californicum | reverse complement strand
CTCTATATATATATTTATATAATACTGAACAAGCAGCCACCCTTTGTTGGCATTGTTAGTGTTAACTTTGGGGGCTAGAGGGTGTCATGTGGTCATCACAAAGAACTCTCCAGTCGATAGGTTTCTAGACGGTAGCCGTTACTTTTTTTTATCCAAGTAGCTACTCATTTGTCCTCACAAGGCTGAGCTGAGCCCGTTCCAGATCCACTGTTTAACATAAAAATTTGAAAGCGCTGGAGATCGAACCCGGGACATCTGGATCCGTAGCCAGGAACTCTGACCACTGGAGCGCAGAGGTGGTCATATATAATCTAAAAATAGAACCACGTAAGAATTTTAACATTCATTTGAAAATCGTGGGACTTGGGCAAGTGGTTGGATGGTGGAAAATGGCTCATTTTACAGATATCAAGCCTTAGAGACCAGAGTAAAATTAAAGTATTCCCTAATCTTCACTCATTTGTCCAGACAAATTATATAAGCTCACTCCTTTAAATAAAAAATATGACGCCAGGGCATACCTATCTTTGCCTGGACTTTGACCCAAGCCATATATGGATACGTAAGTCACACTCCTATAACCTCTTTCCACTCGATACCTGCGCAAGACAGGACACGAAGGACAAAATCTGTCCAATAAAAAGTTTGGAATAAGTTTTAGCGCGATAACTTGCAGCCAACTCTGCAACGATCCAATATTTGGTGGTATAATGTCTGGGGTAGGTTTTAATAATTAATATGGCTCCTTAACTAGATTGACACAACTTGTGAATGTGTGGAATGCCAGGCCTCCACCGTGGTTCGGATCCCACGTTAAACTGTAGATCCTTCATTTCATCTCACAATCACCCTACCATTACACATTAGCGTTAGTGCGTATAACCCGAACGGGTACTAAGACGCGGTGCTAATAATGATAATAATAATAATAATAATAATAAGTTTGAATAGACCATGCATTTTTTTCACCCAACTACAAGCAGTTTACCTGAGCTGAAAATACGTTCCATAATATCTTCGCATAACGTAATCCATATTACCCGATCATTTCGCCTTTGATCAATGTGTATTTGGTAATGTTCCCTCTAACCATTTGCGATAGCATCAAAGACAGGAAATTGAAATTGCCCTTGCTCTTGTGATACGGTGTGCCCTAGAGGGTCCGATAGTTGGCCTCAGTTTATAAGATTTGAGGGAACGACTTCGTGAGTCGAGAGTGCATGGTGAGGGGTGGGGGGATGGAGAGGGTTGTGTCTGTTGCTCCTAAGCCCAAGAGTCTGAATCGTATGAGCCAATGTTTGTTTGAAAGCCAACCATGTGCTGAGGCAGCAACTCCCAATCATTAGACTGGGAAGGGAAAGGAAGACTTGCTTCAATATTGACGTACTTCTTGATCTTCTTCCTCTCTTTTTTCGTAAAAACTGGAGATGGGGCAAAAATTGAAGAGCTTTATGATTGTCATCCTAGTGATCTGATTTGTCAATCATGAACGGCAATGACTCTTGGTCTCAAACTACGCAAAATAAATAAATATATAGGCCTACCCTCTTTGGTGGCCACATGGTCCAAGGCGTCAATCTCGCAAAAGACTAGACTGCCGATGACGGGTAGAATGGGGCTCGAATCCCGGCTGGTTGTACTGAGGGTGGGTTTTCCTAAATGTTTTTCTACTCTCCCTCCACTTGAATACGGGTACCTTTCCTCTAAATTCAACCTTCCTCCATACCATATTAGCATAGTTAGTAGATAGGCGTTTTGATAGAGAAGGTAGTTTTAACGGAATGGCACCCGCATTAATCTTGAGAGTGGATGGGAAAACCACAGAGGCTAATCACACGAGGAATATTACCCTCAATGCACGTATCTTAAAATTGGATGCTTGACCCACCCACCAATAATAAGCCAGCACATTATGAGCCAAGTGCCATAAACCACGCCAACAACATTAAAGGTTTTGACGACTTGTTATTTTTATTACGAAATATCGTTGACAGTTTTACAAGGAATAACATAATTTTGATAATGTATTGTTTAAATTTATATCTGGTCTAATGTGGCTAAACATTTCGAATTTCGAGTGTGACAGTCGGTATTTTAGGTTAATTCTAAATATACTTCAGATACATTATGACCTTGGAAGCGTACAACTAATCAAAATTGATATCTAACTTAATACGTTATGTAGTAAAAGAAGCTTAAAAATATCCTTAATTCAAAAAATAATACAAAATAACTGGATGGATAATTTAAAGTTGAAACAATCCTCTTTATAAAAAAAACTCTTCACCTTATCCATTTCATTATTGTATTGTTTATTTCGCGTTTTCCGCCTCCCTTCTCTAATTTCGTCTTTCTACTCTTGAATATAAATGTGATGCAACAGTGAAGTCCTGTCCATTTATTATACGGCCTTTTGAATCGGATCAGGCCCACATACATGGGTCGTGTGTTTTCTATTGGAATGGACACAGCTACTGATAATTTTTTTTTCCCCTACCCATAGCAACGCTTGTTTCACTATTCATAAAATAACGCTCTTTGAGGAATTTATATACATGTATTCACATTCTTTCATAAGCCGGAATTAGTATGTATCGTTTAGAATATGGTGCGTATCAATATTACGTTGACTTTGATAAGCTTAATATTGGAAATATGTGTATAATGGGATACGTGTGCAGTTTGGTGGTCAGAACACTAATTAAATTGGTTTTTAAAATAAATTAAATCCCAAAGTTGTATCATTACTGTTAGGCTACTACCTGTATTTACTATATCTATATTTTTATGTTGTAATTAAAGGAAAATATCGGCTCTATTTTTAGTTTTGAAATAACGATAGAAAAAAATTGTGTTCTACCATTTTTGTACCCTAATCACTAAAAATATAAATGGGAAGAGGTGCCAGCATCGTATTATCGGGTTTTCTGGTGATGTATGTCGGGGCTCGAATCCCGATCACATGTTTCCTTATTATTGTTTCCCACTTTCCAACCACGTGGTATTAGTTGTTAGTGAGATCCAAGGCGTCATGCTCGCGAAAAGATTGGAGTTCTTGTGATGTGGAAGTACAGTTTCGAATCTCAGCAAGATGCAGTGGGGAGGAGAGTTTTTTTTAACAGCATTACGATTTATCATCCCATCTTAAAGACACCGACATCGGTGGACATAATGAACTTAAAGGCGTCATGCTCACAATATAATGAGTGGCTGGTGATTGTAGGTCAAGATACATACTTATCTAATCACGCCGTTCCCTTACAGGGTAGGCAAGAAACTATGCGTTTAGCTAAAAATAAAAACTCCGTATTTAATCCATCCTCATAACTTTCTCCACACTTCCCTACCCTTGAATACTCCCTTCGCTCCATCAACATCCATACACACACCGAGTCATAATAGTATATGCTCTTTTATTCTTCACTCTTAATGTTTCTCTTTTTTCACACATTAATATACAACATTTAGCCACGTCTTACATGACCTACCCCTTCCTTTTGATCCATACATTTTACCTTCATAAATTTGCTTCGTCACTCGATCCATACTCATCCTCTAAACCTGCCTAAACCAAGGTAACACGCGTATTTCACATTTGCCTATTGGATTACCTTTCAAACCGCACTCCATTAGCATCCCTTCATTACTGACTCTTTATACAAGGTTTTGGACATACATTTGTTAGCTATCTCATTCTAAATTATAAATTTATGAAATATTTCAAATGGTTTTACTCAAATATATATTAAAATAAAAATGTATCGCAAGAATAAGAAAATTAGCTACATTCATATGATTTTATTTTAAAATTTTGTGAAACCAAAATAACGAATTTTAATTAATGGAGGCTTCAGGGGAAATAGGAGGTAAGTCACAATTCACACATTTTCCAAGACGAATTTTTATAAAATTAGAATATTACTTTTCCTCTTTTTCCCCTGTACCTTTCAATTGTTATTTTGTAGAACCCCAATGAGTAAACATTCAACACCCATTTTCTCTTAATTGTTTCCTTTCTTGGTAATTAAGTTATATCTTCTTTAAAAAAAAGTTATTTACGTCTTAATACCGGTCTGGACTACTTGTAAATTTACGCTCACCGGGCAGGGATGTTCATGGCAGATAAATTGTAATCACATTAGCATGGAGAGAAGATAAAAAAAAACACAGTGATGAATCACATGTTGAAAACCACTCTTGTCGTACGTATCAGGCGGGGGTTATAACTTTGACGTACCTTAGTGGAAATCCAATATATTATGGTGTTGTCAACGCCTTAAACGATATGTCCACGAGTGTGGCTGTTTTGAGACGGGATGATACATCGCTGTGAAAACTCACCCCTTCTTGGTGCACCTGGTTATAGTATCCCTGGTTCAAGATTCTGCCTCACTGTAGCCGTTGGGACACCTGCCCTGTATGAAACCCGCCTTTTCGTCCTCCTCTCCCCCAAACCTCCCCGGGATGGGAGGACGCCTCGACTAGCGTTGTCTGAATTGGGGGACATGGTTGAGGTGGGTCCATGGGATCGGAGAGGAGGCCATGCGTCACGCAACCTGTCTGCCTTCTTCTTGTTTTCAGGGACTGCCCGCTGATTTAATGTCCTACGAGAAACCATACACATCACAAACCAGCCGGCAGCCATCAGAAAGTGTTAGGGCGCTGTTCCACTGAGGTCTCAACAGCCGGCAGTCATCATAGGGGCGCTGTTCCACCGAGGGCTCAAACAGCCGGCAGTCATCAGAGCGTGTTAGGGCGCTATTCCACTGAGGTCTCAACAGCCGACAGTCATCAGAGCGTGTTAGGACGCTGTTCCACCGAGAGCTCAGTAGCCGGCAGTCATCAGAGCGTGTTAGATTGCTGTGCCACTGAGGTCTCAGCCACCGGCAGTCATCAGAGCATGTTAGGGTGCTGTTCCACCGAGAGCTCATATAGCTGACAGTCACCAGAGCGTGTTAGGGCGCTGATACACCGAGGGCTCAATAGCCGGCAGTCATCAGAGCGTGCTAGGGCGCTGTTCCACTGAGGTCTCAACAGCCAACAGTCATCAGAGTGTGTTAGGGCGCTGTTCCACTGAGGTCTCAATAGCTGGCAGTCATTAGAGCGTGTTGGGGCGCTGTTTCACTGAGGTCTCAACAGCCAACAGTCATCAGAGCGTGTTAAGGTGCTGTTACACCGAGGGCTCAATAGTAGGCAGTCATCAGAGCGTGTTAGGGCGCTGTTCCATCGAGGGCTCAACAGCCGGAAGTCTTCAGAGCGTGTTAGATTGCTGTGCTACTGAGGTCTCAACAGCAGGAAGTCATCAGAGTGTGTTAGATTGCTGTGCTACTGAGGTCTCAACAGCAGGAAGTCATCAGAGCGTGTTAGGGCGCTGTTACACCGAGGGCTCAATAGTAGGCAGTCATCAGGGCGTGTTAGGGCACTGTTCCACTGAGGTCTAAACAGCCGGCAGTCATCAGAGCGTGTTAGGGCGCTGTTCCACTGAGGTCTCAACAGCCGACAGTCCTCAGAGTGTGTTAGGGCGCTGTTCCACTGAGGTCTAAACAGCCGGCAGTCATCAGAGCGTGTTAGGGCGCTGTTCCACTGAGGTCTCAACAGCCGGCAGTTAGCAGAGCATGTTAGGGCGCTGTGCTACTGAGGTCTCAACAGCCGGCAGTCATAAGAGCATGTTAAGTTACTGTTACACCGAGGGCTCAATAGCCGGCAGTCATCAGAGCGTGTTAGAGCACTGTTCTACCGAGGGCTCAACAGCCGGCAGTCATCAGAGTGTGTTAGAGCGCTGTTACACCGAGGGCTCAACAGCCGGCAGTTAGCAGAGCATGTTAGGGCACTGTGCTACTGAGGTCTCAACAGCCGGCAGTCATCAGAGCGTGTTAGGGCGCTGTTACACCGAGGGCTCAATAGCCGGCAGTCATCAGAGCGTGTTAGGGCACTGTTCCACTGAGGGCTCAACAGCCGGCAGTCAGCAGAGCGTGTTAGGGCGCTGTTCCACTGAGGTCTAAACAGCCGGCAGTCATCAGAGCGTGTTAGGGCGCTGTTCAATCGAGGGCTCAACAGCCAGCAGACATCATAGCGTGTTAGAGCACTGTTCTACCGAGGGCTCAACAGCCGGCAGTCATCAGAGTGTGTTAGAGCACTGTTCTACCGAGGGCTCAACAGCCGGCAGTCATCAGAGCATGTTAGGGCGCTGTGCTACTGAGGTCTCAACAGCCGGTAGTCATCAGAGCGTGTTAGGGCGCTGTTACACCGAGGGCTCAATAGCCGGCAGTCATCAGAGCGTGTTAGGGCACTGTTCCACTGAGGGCTCAACAGCCGGCAGTCAGCAGAGCGTGTTAGGGCGCTGTTCCACTGAGGTCTAAACAGCCGGCAGTCATCAGAGCGTGTTAGGGCGCTGTTCAATCGAGGGCTCAACAGCCAGCAGACATCATAGCGTGTTAGAGCACTGTTCTACCGAGGGCTCAACAGCCGGCAGTCATCAGAGTGTGTTAGAGCACTGTTCTACCGAGGGCTCAACAGCCGGCAGTCATCAGAGCATGTTAGGGCGCTGTGCTACTGAGGTCTCAACAGCCGGTAGTCATCAGAGCGTGTTAGGGCGCTGTTACACCGAGGGCTCAATAGCCGGCAGTCATCAGAGCGTGTTAGGGCACTGTTCCACTGAGGGCTCAACAGCCGGCAGTCAGCAGAGCGTGTTAAGGCTCTGTTACACTGAAGGCTCAACAGTCAGTGGTCATCAGAGCGTGTTAGGATGTTAGAACGCTGTTTCACTGAGGTCTCAATAAACCTTCATGCATTGCCACAGCAAGAGTCAGTGGCGGCTCATCTTGAAATAACTATATATGATACCCGTTTTGATGGCCGTTTGGTCTATGGCGTCAATCTTGCAACATACTATCCTTCCGATGATGGGGTTAACGGGGTTCTTGGAGATGGGAAATCCTGTTCCGGTGATAATTCCTAAATACATTTTTACTCTCCCTCCACGCAAATACATTTAGGCCTACGATATATAGGCCTATTAGTGCTTAAAATTCATTCATGTTCATAACAAATAGGCCTATTCAAGAACTGTTTATATTACCATAAGCAGAAAATGAATCTAACCGCGTATACTAAATCAATGTTTTGTTCATTTTTACCAATACTTTTTTTTGCTATATAATAATAATATTTAGCACCACGTCTTACTTCCCGTTCGGGTTATACGCTTTAAGTACTAATTACTCAAATCGATTAGGAATTGGGAACGTTGAATTAGAGGAAGTTAACCCGTATTCGCGTGGAGGGAGAGTGGAAAACCATTTAGGAAAACCACCCCCAGTTCACCCGACCGAGATTCGAACCTCGATCTCTCCATCCTCAACAGTCGAGCTAAACACGACACGCGCGTTAGCCAACTACGCCACCGAGGCGGTTCTTTGCTATATAATCTGCAAACATACAATCCACTCACCTTTACTCTAAACTTTTTTTTTACCACCACGTCTTCCTACGCATTCATGTTATATGCTTATGTAATAATTACCAGGAAGGTTATATTTAGAGGAAGTGTACCCGCATTTTCAAATTATTTTGATAGATTTTAAAGGAAAGTGCTGGAATTCACTAAAATAAAGGCTAGGAAATCACGTGGTTGAAAGAAGTATCCTCACCCTGTCGGGAATAGCAGCTACCTTGCCTCTCAGGGTAGAGTAAAGCACTCTGTCACACTGTGCCTGTTCAAACATTTATTATTAATAAAACGTCTAGTACACTTATAAAATCTCACTCTCCTTAATTATAACTTCGAGAATATTTAAAAAGAACTTCTTAATCTTGATTGAAATAGTTTGAAAAATATAAATATTATAGATAAAGGTGGCTAAAATTACGATTTGTTCAGCCCCCTTGAAATTAAACTAGATATGGGGAATATAACTTCCTTAAGGTGTTATCAATACATGATTAATTTGCTCCTGTGACTCATATTTAATAGGAATATGATTCCTACAAATTTTTTTAAATTATGAAAAACAATGAGAGCATGTAAATAAAATGTTGTCGTATTTATAAATTAAATAGGATTCCATTGTAAATCTACTTTAATTGGAAAACAAATTTAAAAATAAATGTTACTAAGTATACTAAGATTTTGAAATGAACCCTTTTCAAATAGTTGCAACCAATTTTGGTGATACTATTATATAGTCCCATAGACATAAGAGGACTGGTAACTTACCTTTAGCAGAATGTGGAAAAAAAGGGTAAAAGAAAACATAATTAAAAACCTATTATTATTGTAAAAGTTTTGACTGCACAAGGCGACAACAAATCAAAATAGGACCGTGCAAATCATATGGTTTGGTGAATGGATACATGAGAGTGGATTTGGTAATTTTTGCTTGCTGTCAGTTACCACCACTCCTATGGCGAATGGACTCGACATACATATACACTCTGAGAGCATTAATAATATTTTACTGAAGCACTCATTAGCCAAGAAATTATTTTCATTCAATTTCACACTGATTTGATAGTTATTCACCTATTGTAGTCTATTGGACATCATTATTATAAAATAATATTCCTGTGAGCAGAATCAACCTCACCAAAAGAATAAACATCCTACTAACAAATGAGTAGTGACCTATAGGGCTCGCTATTTTGTACCCTTTGAAATACTTATTTTTCTCACTGACAACCCTAGTGCAGTTAAATAATTACTATCAAGCATGTTTTACATGCTCTAATTAGCATGTTCATTTCCATAAAACAAATAATCCCAAAGAAAATACAAATGAGCAATATTTTTGCACTACACATCAACCAACTTGCATGGCAACTATTTCTGAGATAAGTTTCAGAACTATGAAATAAAATAACAAAGTTTTTATTCAGTTGTAAAATTACTTGAATTATTACTGTAAAATTCGTCAATCTTTCTATGGTAAGAAACTTCATTTTAATTTTTATATATTAGAAAAAGGTAGAATTTAGAGGATATATATTCGCNGGGGGGGGGGGGGGGGGGGGGGGGGGTGGGGGGGGGGGGGGGGGTGAAAGACAATCCAGGGAAAACTCACAACATACTGGCAGTATTCAAACCAATATATATCCTCATAGTGGGAAAATCAGACCAGTGGAGGGAAACAATCTAGCCCGTATATCCACTGATAAAGGGGTTGGGGGTGTTTTTGTCATTATTTGAATACAAATAAATTAAGTAACCTTACATTTAAAGGTATCCAATTTTAGATAATATTTAGATCTTAACTATTCAATAAACGTATGAAATAATAAATAGGCCACAATTTCACCAGGTTGTTAACGCTTTGTACTTATTCTTTGTAATATTGTAGTTTAGAAATAAGAGTAGTAAATAAGAACCGCAACAATTTGTTTACTAGCAAATTAAAAAACTTGGATATATTAAATATATTTGGTCTTATGCTGAATCTATCAGTAACTTAGATATCCTTCATAAATATGTAACGTTGTTGAAGAAAGGGAGGGGGGAGCTCTAATGTTAAATGTTGATACATGGTGGTAAGGGGAGGGATGCATCACAGTGTTATGTTAAACATTTATTATAATTTATTTAACTATTTAGCCAAATAAGGGTCGGTTCACACTGATGGCATTTTATCAGCACTACAGTTTGTCGTCGGTGTTTCTGAATGTGTTCACGGTAACGACACTTTTTGCCCAGGGAAAGGGGGAAATAATTTAGAAAAAACCTAAAATATATAGAGCTGGCCTCCTCTCGTAATCCAACAAACCAAACAAGATGAACAAAGCATATAGCCGCATGCCCACTGCTAATGGTTTTGATGTCGGAAGAAAAGAGTTTAAAGAGATATATTGACATTTACATAGAGAGAGAGAGAGAGAAAGAGAGAGAGAGAGAAAACGGGCAATCACAATGTTAAAAAATTATACCTCTAAACGTGATCGGGTGGTTCTCAGTTTAAAGTCCGCTATGCACTGCTCTTACGGCCAAACCTTTGCCGTCATCACGAAGCAACAATCCCACCCCTGAGTAACACGAGGAGAGAGGAGGTGAGGGTTTGGCTGCCCTTACACGCAGACGTCATGAGGCTCCGGTGTAGTAATTACTATTAAAAACGTTGAGTGGGGGAGGTAGAGAAGGAGGGGGTGGATGCTCTTAACGCTTCTTCAACGCGGCCTTTATTAGATTATACCGCTACCGTGAATTGCCGGGATCATGCTCAGGTAGCCCTAATTGGAGTAGCTCCATCGTGACCGCCACGTAGCCTCCTTCTTAGCTCAATATCGATACCAGAACACACCTAGTTCCCTCAGGCACTTTCAGTGGACCTGGGAAGGGGAAGCGCGTTAACATTAAGGTGGGGCTGAAGCAAACGAGAGCTTAAGGTCCTTATTTTCCAGTTTTTATGACACATTTTTTTCTAGACTAAATATATCTAAATAATCTAGAACCTTGTTTAGGGTATTGAATGGTAAACCCAATCGTAAGAGACCATCCGGAAGACCCATACGCAAGTGGGAGAGTAAAATTATAATGACCCGCTTCGGTGGCTGCATGATCTAAGGCGTTACTCTCGCCGTAGACTAGACTGCCGATGACGGGGAGATTGAGGTTCGAATACCGGTCGGGTGTACTGAAGGTGGTTTCTCCAAAACAGTTTTCCACTCTCCATCCACTTACTCTAAATATAATCTTCCTTGTCCTTAAAACAATTGGTGTAATTAATACATAAGTGCTATAACCGGAACAGGTAAGTAAGACGCGGTGTTAAAAACAACATTAGAATGAACCTGAAACAGAGGGGTTGTAATGAGGTGGACTGGATATAGCTACCTCAAGATAGGGATAGATAGTGTACTTTTGGAAGTGCGGCAATGAACTTTCCTAATGCCATATAGTAAGTAAGTTATATTAGGGGTCGGTTCTGTCTCCGAAAGGAGCAATTTCGGATTTCGCGCGAAGTCTGAGCCCTGATTTGATCCATTTCTATATTTTTATTGACAGGAGGTAGCAAGATTTATGTCCATGGTTTTTTTTCCAGGTTATCGTGGTGTGTGAAATAAAACACAAAGACAACAATATGTGTTGCGTCTGTCATCTTGAATTTTTCAAATATATATATTTTTTTAACAAATACGGCATTCTCATAGTTTTTATACCGAATTCCAGCTTTCCAGGGAATCGAAAACCGGGAGAAAGAGCCCTGGAATAACACACATCACATAGATTTTATATGGTATATAGTTTTCTTCAGTAGATACATTTAGTTCACCTCTCTATATTAAGTATTCCCAACAGTTTTTGAATATCTGTCGTGGGCATTGCGTAATTTGACCATGAATTTTTCTCTTAACTTAAAACATTTCTGGTCGAATGGTTTGATAGTAAAAACAAATATTCATGAGCAACTGAGATTACAATATATAGAAAATTCAACCTTAATTTCACTGCGCCTTAGAACCTGTTAGGGTTAGGGATGAGTAAGGTATAATGCTAGAGAAAAAGTACCTGAATTGGTGGGGTGGTAGATTGGAAACTATTTAGGAGAAGAAAAAAACATTTAATTACACCCGATCGGGATTCAAACCTCAATCTCATCGTAACCGCCAATCCAATCTAATACGAGAGTGATGTTATTCAATAATTATAGTATCTTCGCTGGTGGTACACGTAGATAAAAACGCTAGTCTCACCTTAACTGGTTAAACGATATTAGATAGGAGTTCTGCTTCCGACTGTGTGTACTGATGATGCTCTATTATAGAGGATTTCTCACTCCCTTTCTTGCGGATGTGTGTATACATTTCTCTAAGCTATACCTTCCTCATCCTTATCCCGTTAGTGTAGATGTGAGGATAGCCCGGAAAATATAAATATTATAATTTAAGTTTCAGTCCGCAACTCTTCATTTTGAGCTCAACTGTTTTTAAACCCATAAAAATTATACAAACCATTTCATGGAAGACTAGTCAATTTTAGTTCATTTATATAAAATATATAGTTGTGGTTCGGAGGGTGTGGATCAAAAGAAAGGGTTAGCCATGTAAGACGTGGTTAAATGTTCTAGAAGAATGTGGAAAAAAAAGATAAACATTTAATGTTTTAAGAATAAAAGAGCTTGTTTGACTCGATGTATGGATGTTGTTCAAGATATATGCATAGTTTCTTGCCTACCCCGTGAGGGAACGGCGTGATTAGGTAAGTATGTATAGTTATTTGTTGTTGCTATAAACTTTTTTTTTGTATTCAACTTGCATTTAATGAACCAAATAATCATTTTCTCTCATGACCTATCAACTGGCTTAATTATAGAACAGACACAACAACCCTGATCCTTTTCTCACTATCTCATCACTGTTGAAGGGGAGGCCCCAATTTTATCAATTATAAATCGTATAGGTTTGCCGTGCTAGGAATCAATCCCAGGACCTTTGGATCACTGGAAAGATGCGTTACTGACACAACTAAGGGTGTGATGAATTCGTTGCCTTGAAATAATTCACTATCTTTGTATAGGTTTATTTCTAGGCTCAGTTATTCACATTTATGACACTAGAGTTGGTTGTCTTAGGGTTAGCTGCGTTGTCCTAGATTAATTTAGTTTAAAAGTATATGTATGTTTATGAAAGCCTGTGTTTAGAACGTGCGCGTTAGATTCCTCTTTTTCCTTTCATGCCACAAATAATTTTTAACTTGGATAACTGATAAACGAGAAAAAATGTGTTTATTGTTGTTCATTCAGGTGTTCAATAGTCGCCAAAGATTTTCAACGCCTTGGACTTTACTATTAGTGAACTCCCTGCATGTTATCTATCTCTCTACTTCAAAACTGTTATCATTCTAACTAGCTTTCCACTCGTACCTCACCAGCTTTCAAGCCCCCTGAATTCTAACAAACTTAAATCTCGCTCAATTTCAAGCTAAAAAGTAAATTTTATATATATATATGTATATATTTACATAAAAATATTTGACCCACCGTTTTGTATTTTCTTTAAGTCCAAGCCTTAATCAGCTCTATCTGCCCTTAATCTACATACAAATACGAATTTTTAATCTGTACCGGTTGTTACACAGTCTAAGGCGCCAGACTCTCAATATACTGGTAACGGGAGGGTAAAGATTTTAATCTCAACCAGATGAAAAAGAGCTTGGGTGGGAGGTGCACACATGCGATTCATACTGGTGGTTTTCCCATACCTTCACCGATCTAATGAGTTATTTACTCTATGACACCCTTCTTTATACCTATCCCTTGGTTAAAACCGTTAATAATTTTTTTGTTGGGCGTGATTATTAAATATACATTTTTAAAAACTAAACTTGCCCTTACAGTTACGCCCAGCGAATCGTATGTAGGCCTACTCAGTTTACTTTGAACGGTAGCATTCTTACGTTGACCGATAACAGTATGCCTCTTTATCTTTTAAGCTCGAAGAAAGTAACTCTTTACAGTTAAATAGGTTATATATTAAAGGCGTAGCTTGGGGGACCTATGATTATAATTATGGAGACCATCCGTAAACTGAGTCATAAATTGAAAAATGACAGGGACACGGGACTCTAACCCAGGACCATTGGCATAGTGCGCCAACTCTCTACCACTGAGCTATCCAGGGAAATCCCCGTGCTCAGGGTCCACTCATATTTTAAGGCAAAGTCTGTGATGGACGTGGTGTATATCATATATCTTATAAGCGGATAGATGATGAATTAAGTGTACACTCTATGTATGGTATAAGTTACGGTCTTAACTCGATGGGCTCCACTATGACTGTCATATTAGCTTCACCATAGTAGAAACAAGCAAGATTTCAGAGTTTACAAACTATACATACACTTTATATCAGTTAGTATACTATTAATCCAGCAGTAGTGTGTCCTAAAATTCTTGCGCCAGTGGTGTGTGGGGTGTTTGTACACCCCACTCTTATTAAAAAAATTAGCACATGATTTTTTAAATTGAGTTTATTATATTAATTTTCATTCATTTTTAACTCTGTTAGTGAAAAAGTGACTTAGTACAATTCGTTTTTCTTGTGAAACCTTTTATTATTATTCATTTTGATCTTTGAAATTCGCTGCAATTTACAAAAAAGTTGGTGTTTAAAATATATTTAAGAGTAAAGTATTTTTTTATTGCATTTAATAACTATTATTGAATATATTTATGAAATTTAGGAAGAAATAATAAGTTTGTTCTACACAAAAAGTTTTTAGCAACAGTTTATTTGTACATCGTTTACAGAAAATTATAGCTGATTTTTTTTAACTAACTTATACTTTTTGCAATAGTTAATTATTGAATTAATATTTTTTAGTTAAAAAAATATGATTTAGAAACGTTTAAGAGTAAATAATGTCAAATATTTACTAAATTATTATTTTTTATTACATCAGAGGATGGATTTATTCAGAACATGTCAGGCAAATATGCTATTCAACAACTTCTTCCTCTGGCTGGCGTTTTCCAACACATCACCTCGCATGCTTTTATTACCTGATCCATACACAAGTGCACATCACAAATGTAACATGTTATTTTTAATTTTTGTATAATTTTTTCTTGGGCATTTCACGGCCCTCTTCATCCTCTGAATAAAACATATCCCCTGCAAAAACCTCGTCAAAAAAGGACTTTTATCCTTTCTGCTTCAATTTCGTAGCTGTCCATCTATAACATTAATGTCATTTAGTCCAAGAATATGCAATAAAATCCATTTCAAGTATAATACAGGAACAAAAATTATTTTATTTGGTTGAAATTATAGTGAGACAGTAAAAATATAGAAATACGATATTATGTATACGCCCACCTTGTTAAAAACAGTAACGCCAGTAGTGTGGTAGCGTGTGGTACACCCCAGATGACTTTAACTTCTCGCTGCAACGCAACGGTCAGCTAACAACTAAAAAAACTGGTCCTGTTAAGCACTACACTCTATGGACTATAAGAGGCAGCTAGCTATACTGTGAGTCACACCCCACACACCACTACCGGGTTGAAAATACGTTGATATGTAGATTAATTTCGTAACATGAATACTAATGTATTTATTTAATTTGAACCAAATCCGCTCAGCGCGAGATTATATATAGCTCGCATAACAATTTAGTCTACTCTTGCTAGATATCTAACTGTCTCTTGTGTTGAGATGATAATAATAATGAGATAAATGATTGTAAAGAATTAATAGGGATTGAGTACAGAGTTTTAAATACATAGACTATGCTTTATATAGGTTTGTTGTTTGAACTTAGAAGCTTTTTATTTATGACAATAATATTCCAGTCGTATACGTCTGTGATGTATGATATTTTCAACTGAAGTTTATGACTCTTGGTTCTATGTTATACTGTACGTACTTAAAACTCAAACTTTTCCCAAGGATGATGTTATTAAACTTACTTCATCTCTAGTTTCATAATAACTCAAAAGTTAAAAAAGATACCTCCCTCCCCCAAACCCTGTGGTACTCACTTATTATGTCTGCGGGCAAGNGGGGGGGGGGGGGGGGGGGGGGGGGGAGGGAGGTTTGTTGAATGTTTGTCGTGCGCTTCGCCTGGGGTAACATGTGTCGGGAATGGCTACAGTTCCATTGAGCCAAAATGTTGTAGAAGCCATTGGCGTTGTTAAATGTCTCTCTCTAGTTTAAGGTAGGTCCTTAGTACAATCTGGTTGCTAGCCCCCCTTCTCCCCTCATCAACCTCACCTTGTATCTCTAAAGCACCATCCCCCAATTTTCTTCTTGTCTCTAAAACATCTTAAATTGTTTTTGTTTACTATTAAGACCTTCCTACCTCCCAAAAAACAAAAACAGCTTTTCTTTACAGAAGTTCTAAACGATATATTATACAAATAGCCTCAAATACTAATTTGCTTGTATTTTTATAGTAAATATACAGTCGTATTTCCAAGACGCTAATTCATGGTCGCAAAATATGTCTGCCTTCAGCTCACTATACAGATTCACTACTTAAATAAAAATCTGTTGTAAAATAAGTTTGTTGGGATCCCCAAATTCTAATAAGCCAAAAACTCTTATGTTATTTTTTTTATAATAACATGTATATTATATACTCTGCACTCCACCTAGATGAAACCTCGATGAAATTTGGTTTCTACAAATTCTGAAATGTAAAACTTATTTTCTAATAGGGTTGAATTCAGCTAGTGTATATATCTATCTGGTGAGTTGAAGGCAGAAGACATTTTAGTACTGTGAACTCGTGACTTAGAAAACGCTGTACTGGAATAAAACCAACATGGTCGACCAGCGAGAAAGCAGGTGGCGAGTTAATTAATATTGTTAGATGTGGTAACAGCCCATATTCATGGATATAGCATTTTAGAACCGCACCAGTGAGCATGCTGACAAAGACGTCAGCCACTTCTCCTCTACTTAGCCGAATGTGGCGGCTCGTAGCTAAAATTAGTGGGGGTGCTGCCCCAGAAAAATTTTAGCCTTTGTTTTAAAATCGTGTAAAAGGAAAAAAACATGTATAAAAAGAAAATGTATTCAGGAACTTGATAAAATATTAACAAAAAACAACAACATATTTTACTTACTTTAACTTAAATTGTTACAGTTCAAGCTTGATCTATTCATTAAGAAATGAAATCCAGTCTTCTTGTTTTAATTTGCGCAAAAGGTTCAATAATTTTCTCCTTGATCTCTGGACGACAATTGAGGAAATTTTTCTCCATTGAAAGTACTGCAAGAGCATTTAGTCTTTTTGTTAAATAAAATAACAGAAAAAAAAAAGAATCAAATAGAATATCTGGAAGCAGAATAATAATCTAATTCTACACTCTTATACACTTTATCACGTTCAAGAATATGGTACACGGTTTTTAAGCACAACACACGCTGAGTAAAAAAAAATCCTTACACCATCACGCCAGAACCGGCACTGCGAGAGCAACAATGCTCTCTCTACCGGGCATTCCCGCCTTCCTCCCCACCAAATCTTATGTGCGCATGCGCACAACAGTCAAACACCACGTCGCTGGCACTGTGAAGCGCACAGTTCCATACAAATATTTTTGTATATTTTTCATAAACTGAGAGACGCCTACTGAAGTACTAACACTAAGTTTAAGGAATATATATTGTACTACAAAAATAAAGAAAGAATGAAAGAAAAAAGGACTCATTATATTAAATGTTATCGATAATATCAAGTGGAAATAGGGGGTGCTGCGGATCCGCAGTGCCTGTACACGAGCCGCCACTGTTAGCTGGTGATGGGAGTTTGTGGTTCGAATTTCGGTTGGGTGTAGTAAGGGGATTTTTCTGAAATTATTCATCACTCCCTTTACACTCAAATGCTGGTACACTTGCTCCAAATTATACTTACCTAATATACACGTATGTTTGTTAAAATATATTGATACATTTTCAAAGTCACAGTATTTAGAAAGCTACCCTTAAATCAATTTATCTTTCAAAAAATATTCTTACATCAACTTTATTTAGCATATAAAACATTCCTCATATAGTAATTTTTAAGGTGACCTGGTGGTCTAGAGGTAAGGTGTCAAACTTCTGTGCTGGCGGCTGGGGTTCAAACCTCGGTCCGGGCACAGATTTATCTGCTTACCAAACCCTTCCTTCACCTCTGACAAGACATCTTGTGAATGTGGGGAATGCCAGGCCTCCACCATGGTTCGGATTCCACGTTAAACTGTAGGTCCTCCATTTCATCTCACAATCACCCTACCATTACACATTAGCGTAAGTGCGTATAGCCCGAACGGGTAGTAAGACGCGGTGCTATTATTAATAATAGTAATTTTTAACAAAATATTTACACCCATTTTCAAAAAATTTCAAATTTTCGATATCAAGCTATTGGTAAGATACTCATAATTTTAAGACTAAAATAAAAATCACTATATATCCTCGACGTATGACCATATAGATATAAAAGTTTGAATGAAATTCATATTGTTTCGGCTAAGTTCCAAGTACAGACAAACAAACATAGGGACAGATCCACTATTGAACCATGATCTGGCTGTCCCCTGCAATCCAATCTAACACGAGAGTGAAGCGTTAGACCACTAGACCACCGATCCAGGTCAAAAGGGCTATTAACAAAGCACTTAATCAAGGAATTTGGAATGAGGATGGTAGCTTAGAGGTAGTTCCCCTTTGAAGAGAGGCTGAGGAAATCACATTCTCAGGGCACTCCACCGAGAATAAAACTCTGACCTCCCTCGAAAGTAGATACAAAGTCCCAACATGAATCGAACACCTTAGACTGCTCGGGCCACCACTGCAGTATGCTATTCAATTATCTTTGGTGTAATATTTAGAATTAAAATCTCACTGCTAAAAACAAATTCGCTATTATCCATCAATATATTTTTATATTTTTTAAATTTTTTGATGTTCAAAGTATTATGTAAAAGCAACACATTTGGGTTTTCACAATAGAGAGTTGCATTGGTTAAATAGGGAAGGGGGGAGAGGGAAAGAAGATTGGAAATGAAATGTAAATGGATCCTAGGCTGCAGGTGGAATGGGTCCATGGCAATGCAGAATCCGAGCTAGTAAATCATGTTCCGAGGCATCATTTTTTTCTCTTTTTTTTGTCAGTGCGTTTAATTTACCGGCGTTATGGCTTTATGCGACTTCGTGAATAAAACAAGCCAATCACGTTGTGCAAAGAGATGGCTATCGATCCAACAGACCGTGGTCTGTTGAGTGCTTTCACTACAGTTGCTGTATGTTCTCGCTTGGACTGGATGCTATACATATTCCAATTTTATTCTACTTTGCTATGGCAACTTTTGTTTTATCTAAGTAATATATATATATATATTTCCCGCCTGTGCCTTCTAGAATCACTACCTATCCTGGTCTCCCACATTCAACTACACAAAATAAAGGTTTTTAAATAGAAAATGTACCCTTATTTGCGTAGAGCTAGACTGCTAAATCATTTAGGAAACACAATACTCAGTACGCCTGTCCAGAATTCTAGCCCACTGACAAACCAGACCAGATAATTATGACTATTTTTGTCCGCGTGTCTATCGATGCCACTCTTTGCATCTTACTACCCCCTAGGTTATCCACTTATTAACTATGGTGAACTATTGATGCATGGATGATATACTTTTTTTTTATGAAATATACCTGAGTTTATTTAGAGGAAGGGGAAATTGAAACTATTTAGAAAAAATAAACGCCATAGTATACCTAGCAGATATTTAAACTTCGACCTTATCGACGCTGGAAAATGATACGAGACTAGTCTGACTTCTTTGATTTTGGGTCCACCAACACTTTTATATTATTATTAGTATTCTTGATATTAGGGACTCCCTATGACTTAATTCTAGAACGAACACGCCAACAATACCCTAGAACATTAATTTATCCTTTAGTTGAGAGGTAACATTTAAGTACATCTAAACTTAAACTGAACATCTCCCAACTAGTCTATAATTCGTTGGTTTTAGTTACCGGCTAAGACAGAAAATGTATCACCGTAAAATTGAGTTTACTCATTTGGTTGAATGAGTATGAGATCTGGTTCTTGTATTTTTGTTGATAAAAAAAAACTCGTTAGCTTAGACGGTTGTCGTTATGACCATCCATCGAATAAAAAAAAATACATTTCCACATCTATGTGAAAAAATGTTAAGTCGAAAGTCAAATTCAGGAATATTATTTCAATATCCCTGCTGTAATAATACTTTATATTTTTTCTGGATATTTTTTTCTACCAATAATATATAATTATCCTACTACCTACGCAGGCTATCTGATTTTGACTACGCAGGTAGGGTAGGAATAATTGAGGTAAAATATAGATAAATGTACCAGCATTTTCTTGGAGAAAAAGTGCTTGGAAACCATTTCGAGAAGGCCACCCTCAAAACATTCAGTCGGTATTCGAACCCCAAACTCTCTCATCGCAAATCAAACTATAGGAGGCGGGCGTTAATTTATTCCACGTTTCCACCGATTCGGGGTGTAAAAAATCCAACAAATATATCCTGAAAAATGACAGCCTTAACACGGAAATCAAACTCGGGACCTTTGGCTTTGCACACTAATGCTCTACCACTGAGGCATCCTGGTTCGTCTCATATCTCGGGCCATTTTTCACTAGTTGTTGGTGTCTCAAATGAAGCGATTGGCACCCAAACCAGAAATACTGGGTTTGACTATTCTGTCCAGCCTGTCTTTGTCACTTGATTGAATTTGATTCAGCTATAATGACTGATCCTGTGGATAACCCTCACATATCAATTTGTGATACACATTAATTAATAAGATTAATATACATCAACAATAACTTATATTTTAAGATACCTTTGGTTGAGAGCTAAGGTGGTTTAACTCTAGAGGTTAGTCACCCTGTTTCAGTCCCAACCTGTTCATATAATATCGTGTGCGTGTGTAATCTTATTACTACCCAGATACTCTATTCTTAGCGCTTGGGTTGGAGGCTTGGTGTCAAGTTGCTGTCTTAAGTTAGTGGTGTTAAGTTAATTTAATATTCATGTACGGATACCGCTTTATCTCAAAAATTAACGTTAAAACTAATTAAGTACCTATTACTGTTTAAATTTGGTTTTCATCTTATGGTTTAAGTCTTGTTATTATTTTATTCGATTCATTTGGAGTTTATCGAAGTTGTTTTTTCCATTAATAGTTACCGTAATTATTGTGGGTTTGTGCAAACGTAATTTATGTTCTTGAAATATAAATTGGAGCAGACATGTGAAAATTCCCTTGACCTTGTTTACAATTTCTACCTTAGATTATCTGAGAAACGTCTTTAAAAAGTTTTCAATTTCTTTTGAAACAAAAGAATACTTTTAAAAAAACCCACCTTAATTTCACAGCTCGTTCACAGCTTTTAAAAAATAGCTGATAAAAACTTATTATCTTCCAGAGAAATCTAGGAAAAATAGTGGGCTACGCCCACCACCCTCTTGAAATATTTGATGCTGCGGAATGATCCAAAACTTTTAAAAAAAAGTAAATGTGATCCAGTAACAAAATAAACTCGTATATCACAACGTGACCAATACCTTTTTTTTTCTTTATACTTTTTTTTATCTCTTTCTTTCTCGTTCCTACTCTCGTTCTGCTTCTTTCTAACTTGTTTTTATTCCACTTCTCTCGATATCCGTTAGACTTCCCTTTAGATGTTGGTTTTAGCCTTCTTTCCTTTCTCAATGTATGGCTGCCTTGTTTTTCAAAGGGTTAAGGGGGTACTTCTTTTCTCAACCTCCCGTCCCAATCAATCTGTCTTTTCTCGTGCCGGAGGTTTTGGTGCGATTGCTGATGTGGTTCGGGGGTGAGGGGGGGGGGGCTGAGAGGGTTGCCGGTAAGGGGAGGGGGGAAAGAAGGAGATAACCCAACTCCTACTTTCCCTCGTTATGTTTGACCACGAGCGAGCCGGTAAACATGTATCAGTTCTACTCAAACATGGTTTATCTCTTCTTCGAGTTTGCTTTACAGCTCGGGAGAAAATATACCCTTCTTTTTCTTCACTGCTCATTCAATCTCGCTCTCTCTCTCTCTTTCTTTCTCTCAAAATAGAATATTCTACTCCATTTGGTTTGGTGCTAAGGGATGTTTTTTTATTCTGTTTCGTGGCTTGGTTTTTAAGTGTGTTCGGCCGATCAGTCACGTCGTGTTCTCTTTCAACCGACAAGATATGAGGTAGCTTCATGCGATGGATTATTGTATCGATTCCTGCTATCCTTTATTCCAATTCTTGATTTCGATTCTCAATTTTAAACCTCGATTCTTTTCGATTCTCAATTCACCAAAATTTACACTTTCAATCTTTTTCCATGTGTCCAACCTCACATTAAAACAGGATGTTATTTATTTACCGTATCGTTATGTATTGCAAAATAAAAACACATCTGAAAAGTTTAAATAGGAAAAAAAAAACTTAACATGGCCATTTTGATTTGATCACTAGAACACAAAGGTCATCTTGAGAATTCCGGTATTAAAGTGAAACGGAAAAAAATATAATAACAATAATAATGATAAAAATGTTCATGATGAAAAATAATCCAATTCTGAATGGTGCAGTCTTCTTTCTGCCAAAAATTGTATTTCATGAGATTTGCGAGCTAATAATCGAGGTATAAAAAACCGCGACATTAAGTTTTACTCTAGTTTTTTTCAATGCCAGAATAAATTGAGTTATCAAGGATTCGAGTTAGACGTCCTTGGTTATTGATTATATATATATATATATATATATATATANNNTATATATATATATATATATATATATATATATATATATATATTAAATTGTTGGATAATCCTTTTTGTTCGGTACCTGCATTACTTTTCGCACAGTATAAGGCGTCAGGCTCACAAGATACTGGGTCACCAGTGATGGAGTGGTCGAGGATCGACTCTCTATAGAGGAGGGTGGAGTAACATGTGTATCTTGTCACTTTGGTTTTTCCATCCCCTATTCATGCTAATGTTGGTGTACTTTCTCCAATATCCCCACATCTAGCCCTTAGATTAAGCCGATAATAATGTTTGTTTTGTGTTGAAAACAATATTATCGTTTGTATTTTTAGATTCATAATAGTGATTATAAGTTTTTAGATGTTTATTTAAATGAAAATATGTGAAATTTTTTGTTGATCTTCAAACACTGTCACTAAATTAAACCACTCTTGCAAATTCAGTATTAAAACTATTTATGAAACATCAAATGAAAAATGAATAATTTGTCAAGACAGAGATATCATTATTATAAAATTCACTTTTTTTATCTCCTGGTTTGAAACTATTATTCCTCAGTTAAAAAAAAAATGTAATCTGTGAATAAATTGAAACTTATTTGAGGTGGCTGAAGGTACAGTTCAATTTTCATATGTTGGCCTTTGAGGAAATACAAACATATTTTTCTGGACCGAAATAATATTTTCCTATGAAAATTGGACTGTTGAAACAACAGAATTAATCCAAACATAAATTACTTTATGAACAATTATCTCTAATGCTATTTTTTCACGCATTTAAATGATTTTTTAACTATTAATAAGGAAGAAAGTGTAGCTTTGTGGTCGTTCTTTTATCATATTAATAATAATAAATATGGTTTTACTTTGTTTTTTTTTGTCTAGTAAAACCAAAATAACATTAGAGTATTTATTTTTATATTTAATCATTTATCTACATTTATTACACTTGTGAAGTTATACCATTAAGTATATGCTGCGTGTTTGTAGTGTTTTTGACACACTGTTTAAATACTTGTTTGGTCTACCAACATTTAACTACACTAATTAGGTAGGGATGAGGAAGGTGCAATTTAGTGGTAATTTACTCATATTTTGGTAAAGGAAAAGCGGGAAACGTTTAAAGAAAAATCACCATTTGCACCCTGACCTCCCTCTCTCCGGTATATAAGAAAATATGATTTTGACACCTTATTATGCGTGCCCACCTTTGCTGGCATGTTGCGTATTTATACATTAAATTATCTATAGTAATAGTCTAAATATTAACAGGCTATTATTGTTTCAATATTTGTTTTAGCTAATATTTGTAATATAAAATGACGGGGAGGTCCGTGTTTCAATTCACACTGGTAAAATAGAGGTTTATAAATAGTTTTACACCCTCCTTACAAGCAAATGCTCCTACCTTCTTCATTTAACTAGTGATTATTGTGCTAAACGAACTCAAAACTTTTTTTTGTTAAAAGTTTTGTAGAATAAACTTTCCCTCGGCTTTCCATTTAGTCAAAGGCTATCAACTTACCATTGATTTTGAGCTTTCGGTGTGTATATAAAAACAAAACGTATACTTTTCTCCCTTCACACCTCGATGAGAACTTCAAAGACGACCCCATCTCTTAGATCTCCACGGCTATCTCAACTCTAATAATTATTTTGGGAGAGTGAAACAGTATATTTATTGTATTAACAAATTATGTTTATAACAGAGACAAATCATATTTAAAGATAAAAAATAAAAAGCAACAATTCAAACAAAACTATTTATGTCAAACCTATTATCATTAGCTTGTTTTATACACAAATTTTTGACGTTCTTAATTTATTTCACACCGTTTAATTAAGAAATTAAGCTTCTATTATTTTTAACCAAATATATTTCCCCCCCCCCATATACACTTATTGTTATTTTACACAAATCAGGGTTTCCATGGTGATGTGAACAGAGAATGATTGTTCAGATGAGGCATTGCACAAACAGAAGACAATTTAAAAATTCTATTGGAAATTTTATTTATCGTTCTTGAAAGCTACTATTTATGCCGACATCCTGGACCACTGACTTTTAAAATGAGTGTCCGTTTGTCAAAATCGGTACATCAGTTTTCTCGTAATTTAAATTACTGGAGATGGGCCTATACAACTATATTTAAGAAGTGTATAACCTAAACGAATACTGAAATACTTTATAAAAAATATAACAAAGATGTCATTCATGATTGTTTAAAAATCTATTCCAGAGAAAATTCCTATCTGATAACTTTATTATTATAATTATTAGTAGCACCGTGTCTTACTACCCGTTCGGGTTATACGTACTTACTCTAATGTGTAATGGTAGGGTGATTTGTGAGATGAGATGGAGGACCTACAGTTTAACGTGGAATCCGAACCACGGTGGAGGCCTGGCACTCCCCACATTCACAAGATGCCTTGTCGATAACTTTATTGAAGTCATTGACTACCTTAGATGCAATTTATGGAATGAATACGTCCTGGAATCAAGTGAAACCTTTGACACTTATATTTTCACAAGAGATAAACTCCTCCACGAAACTACGAAAAATTTGACGAAGAAGAGATTTTAGTTCACGCAATTGCGCGGAATGTTACAAGACTGTAATGGTTGTGAGAAAATTGTTATAAAAATATTTTGACAAGAAGCTGCAAATTTATGATCCTAACTGAGTCATGAAGTTTCATTCCATTAAGATATTACCGTAAGTCTCAAGGTCAACACAGGGAATTATCAAGAACCGTGAAGGGTAGTTTGTAATTGCCTTGAGGATGGTACGCTTTTCCCCAATCGGTCGCTTGGTAAAAATATCTAGAATTAATATTATTTTAATTGTTTTAACTATTATATTTCCAAATTTTCTGTTTCCCATAGTTTCAAATAAATATCAATCGTTTTTCTATCGACTTCTTTAATCTTAATTGTTATACTTGATATTAAATGTATGAATTATTTGCAAATGGTAAAATAATGTTAAAATTTTCTGGAAGAAACAAAAAAATATCTTCTAGCACTCAAACATTATAAAAATTATAACAAATATTTCCCACAAATGGGCTATAAAAGTCTAAACTCATACGAGCATTCTGTTTTGACTAAAAAGAAAAATAAGTTAAGTTAAAAAAATATACAAGTAAGTCCTTTTTTCTTTTTACATTCTTTTTAACGAAACCTATTCATTTTGATGAGAAAGAAGTGAGAGTACGATAAAAACTTTACTACTACTTTGGCAAGTTTTCCTATTTTTGAGTAGAAAAAACGTTGGTATATATTGTGTCTAAAAAAAAAGAAAGAAAGTTCCAACGACCATGATGCTTCCCTTTTTTTGTGTGTGTGTTTTATTTTCATCTCTCTTTCTTTTTTTTAGTAGAAGTTAAAAAAAACTTTTCCTCTGAAGAGGTATTTTCGTGCAGAACTAGTCGAAACGACTAAGCAACATTTACAGGCGTATTGACTGGTAAGGACGGGACACTTAGTGGACTCCTGTTCTTACCCATGTTAGCAATCCAACCCACCTTTCTTTCCCCTTTGATGGTAAGAGGAGTAGAGGAGTTGAAATATAAATCTTCTTTACTAGCTGAAGATCTTCCATAAATACAGTTTCCTGGCGATCTCCCCCTCCCCCGCATCCATTTGACATTTTGATTGAAATGTGTACCACTAAAACGAACGAATAAGTGTTAGGTATTCTTTAACGTCCCCAAACAAACTAGGCCACCTGATCAATTGTATTAAGAATGGCGCGATTTTATTTTTGACCATAATATAAAAACTATTTAATATTGTAACCACCTAAACTCGCTGGTGGTCGCATGTTCTATGGCATCAGGCACGCAATAGGCTGGATGTTTGGTGACGGGGAAGGTTGAAGCTTAAACCCAGCTGCCTGCACTTAGGCGGCTGTTTTCCAAATTTGATTTTCCTCTATGGTTTAACATATTCTCTTTATACGAATATGGGTGCACTCTCTAAAAATTTTCCCCTTGTACCCCTTAGATTTACACACTAAAACAAATCATTGCGTCTTATTCTACTTGTTCGGGTTATACACTTATAACAAGATAATTACTCTAATTCAGGGCTGTTCAATTAGTTATCCAAGTGGGCCACTACAAAAATCATAATACTTGGCGGATCAGACATTTAATTCAATATTGCAGTAATTTTAAACGTTATTAGATTATACTTTTGTAGTTTAAAAGGGGTAAGGGAGTGTGGAGGGAGTGAAACGTAATTTGATATATATTGATATATTTCAGTGAAATTAATTTTCATCATTAAGCTTCGTTTTCTTACTAATCAAAGTAGAAAGTGCCATCCTAGAAATCTTATAATAAGACTAATTACAAGAAAAGCACTCCACTTATTATAAAAAGCTCACGAACAATAAGCCAGGCAAATATCTACTGTAGAGACATCGACTGCTGTTGGGTGGAGGGGAGAAGAGATGTGAGTCACTCTCAGTCACCCTGTCACCACCTGCATTGTTCAAGGTCAAAAACAAAAATATGTTATATAGCTCAGCCGTTATCTGGTGGCACTTGGGGGGAGAGATACCGGTTCTAGAATGAGGGATGCACGCTTCTTGCACTACCTTGTAAACACACAATGTTGGCGGTGCCAAGAACCGAGTAACACTGGGCTTGCAGCTTCCCTCACCACTGATAAGATACTGGATATCTCTCTGGCTGTTCAAGGTCAGGTTCCTCCACATATCATCTGAACCATATGACTAATCTCCAGTGATAGGGGCCTACAGTAGTTGGACTTTCAATCTGCGGGCCAATCTGCATAGCTTGGTGGATCGGATGTGGCCCGCGCACCGCCAATAGAATAGCTCTGCTCTAATGGTTTAAGAATTAGGAAGGATGCGTTTTGGAGGTAGTTTACCCGCATTTGCGCGGAAGGCGAGTGGTAAACCATTTAGGAAAAACCACTCTCATTAGACCCAACTTGGATTGTAACCCTGATCTCCCCGTCATCAGCAGGTCAGTCTAATACTTCAGTGACGCCTTAGACCGTTCGTCAACTGAAGTGAGTGACACATTAAATAAATTGGGTATTATTGATACAGGCGTTTATTTGTAAAAATATCTTGATCGTTGAATATATTATCTAATGTCCCTTATACCATCTATAATGTCGTCTAATAACTTGAGCACCTCGTCACACAGCGTTAGAGGAAGGGGTTCACAACGTACTAAAGGGGTTTTGGTTTTCATATTTTGTCACTTCACTCCCCAATCCATTGTTCATTCAATGTTTCTTTCAAACACTCGTGAAACACATTAATATTTATTAATGATATTTATATAATATATTTATATAAAACAAGTTATTAACATTATCTTAAAATAAAATCAATGGCTAGTTATATAAATACTCTTTGGAGCTTCAAATACCCCATCACATATGTTGAATTGATAACTAAACTCTAGTTCAATTATTTGCAGTTGTTACTGTAAAACTATTATTAAAAATATATTATAGTAAAACAGTGTATTATTTATTCTTATATGCTCATATTTATAAGTTCCAACTATCTAAACTTAAGGCTGGTATACATACACTTGAACAGTCGTTCGTGCGTGCTATGTTTGATCTGTTAGTGCGTGGCGTGATTCGGCAAACCGAACAGAACGAGCCGAACTCTACCGACCGACTGTCGGTTTTTTGGGAATGCTCAAAGGAAATCAGGCGTTTGCCTGTGTTCATTGGGTACGTGTCTTCGCACCAGTTCGGACCGTTTGGAGTGTTTGCTGCGACTCATGGAGTGGGCTGCTGAGCATTGTTCGGGGTTATTAGATATATATGAAGAAAACCCGGTACTATGGAACTCTCAACATGGACTTGATTATGATAAAGTAAAGAAACATGATTCGTGGGTTAATATCTTGAAACAGTTTGGATGTTCTGCTCCAGAAGGAAAAATAGATAGTATGGTGTCACGCTTCCGACGTGAAAAGGCAAGGGAGAAGAAAAGTTTCCCCTTTTTAGTTAATGCAAAGGATCAAGACAGAACATGCTGCCACTACCAAATAAATTTTTAGAGTAAGTTCCAGTACTCGTCTTGTTTGTGGCGAAATAAGCGGGAACAAGTCGAGCACGAGCAAATGATCCGATTGCTTAGAGTTCTCGGACGTGTCATTTCTTCGCGTTCGTTTGGGTTGTTTGCCTTGTTTTGTTCGTTCGGAGTAAAATGCGCAATTGAATACCCACCTTTACACTGAACTTTATTATATATATATATATATATATATATATATCAAACTGTAATACGTCATTGGTTTTTTAATAGATTGAACAAATTTAATGTATATTTAATTATGTTGTGGGCGCCACTGTCGTATAAAATATTGACAGAAAAAAATATAAAGCTAATTTGTAAAACACTCAGCAATCTGACAAGAAGCTCCCCTTACCAAGACCTGTGGCCTTCACCTTCATTTCTTAATTAATACATACATTAAGCACTAACTATACCGAGGACTCCCACAGCTCTCTCTTGAAGTGATAACAGTAGCTTTTACTGACCACACAAATTACATCGCCAATAAGGTACAACACTCGAATAATAATGGCACAGATCAATTTTAAGACGGGTTATAATTAGTTTAGTATAATTAAAAAACATTAATAACTAAGCCTGCCTTTGGCATTCCTTCCTAATATATAATTCTGAAGTCCCTAATCAATAAAAGGAATTCAACAGAAAAGAGTGTTCTTATAAGGATGCACTTACTACAATATATTGTTACTGTTGATAGAGCTATGCCTTTAGTATTAATACAATTTACATATTTCATTAACATAACATAAATCTGGTTATGTCCTAGGACCTAGGCACTCTCCTTTAATATCATTATTATGTGTTAAACTGTCACTTGAGTACTTGGCCTCCTTTTTAAAACACTATAAATTCCCTAAAAGAGAATTAACACTATATTCCAAGGTTTTAAATTACTCGGTGAAAGATTATTTCCTAGCCATCTTTTTAATGAAAAAACAAAGATCTGAATCTATTTTTAAAATATTCTAGATTAACAATTCAAAGGTGTTTTATTCAAGCTAAGGCTATCCGAAGCCTATAGAACAGTTGCGACAAATGCGTTGTATGTGGCCCTAATTATCTGGCCACTAGACCTAGAAATAAGAACGAGAGCGGCTATGTACTGGCTACGGAAAAGGGAGCTAGACAAGGTTGCTAAACTGACCAGGGAAGGAGTAATAAATTATATCCAGGTGAGAGAAGCATTGCTGGACGAGTGGCAGACAGAA
The DNA here is from genome assembly GCA_902141385.1 of Timema californicum. Classification (NCBI taxonomy): domain Eukaryota; kingdom Metazoa; phylum Arthropoda; class Insecta; order Phasmatodea; family Timematidae; genus Timema; species Timema californicum. Next base: position 13,281 of record CABFOW010005420.1, on the reverse strand, counting down.
TGGAACCAAAGCACAACTGGAAGGAGAACTTACCAACTCTTTCCCGATATCAGAGATAGCCTAAAACTAAAATGTTTACACCCTTCCCCTGGGCTAGTTCACTTTATCACTGGCCATGGGCCGTAAAGGGCTGTTCTCTACCTAAGACGCTTGCCAGAAGACATGCTTTGCAAATGCGGAGGGGAGGCTAACCCCGAACACGTCGTACTGGAATGTCAACTAACGGCAAAAGAGAGGGAAACAATGAGAGTTCCATTACAGGCCAGCGCAATTTATCATATATTGCGTGACGTGGATAGGTGTGGTTTCCTAGATACAATCGCGAATGACGTGTTGAAGAGAGAAAAAGACATATATATATATCAGACATGAAGACTAGGAGACAGGTTAGACAAAACGAACAAACGGAAGACAGACAAGGTAATAAGACCAGTGACTACAGTGACACAACAGAAGGTGGCGACCCGACATCAGAGACAGAAACAGAAGACATACTATGAAACTGGAACCAAGACTTAGATGAGACAAAACATAGATCTTACCTGCTGGTAGAGTGGAATGTGACGAGGAACTCTAGGTCATCCGGAGCCCAGCTGAGGAAGACTCCCTTAGGATGCCAGTAGTGAAAGTTTCTGAGGGACCTGAGGCAGCCGACTTACCAGCTGGGAATTAGAGTAATCGAATAACATCAAGAGACGGAGGAAGAAAACCCTCAACTCGCATGGTCTGGCCCACTTGGCAACAAGTGAGGTCCTGAGCTGGGGTGGTGGAGCTTCCAGTCGGTCAAGATTTCTTCATTGACTGTTATCAGTAGATGAAGAAACAAGGAAGAATATTACTGCGGCCACCGAGTTGCAAGATATGTATTAGGCTAAGTTAGTTTTAATTTATATTTTCTGATGTTGTTTCATGTTTAGTTTTAGGTCCAAGGTAGTGGTCTTAGCTGGAGGTAAGTGGAACAAAATTTCCGGTAGGGCACCTCCCCAGGTGGTGGATAGGGGGATGCTCGCCCCAGCTGGGGCTCATACTGATTCGGGGACTATTAGGTCCGGAATTTGTGGGACACCCAGTGGGGCAGGGTACCGGGGGTGTAAAATACCCAGGGCGGACCACCTAGTAGGATAAAATTAGATGGGGAAATAAGTACACTTAGATTAGGCGCTATAATCAACATAAACTTAAGTAATGATTGTAAATTGGATAAATTATCAAAGGTAGCGAAACAATGTACCATAGGTCCTGAGTTACATTCTAGGCCTCAGGACAGAAAGTAATGATAATTTAATAAATGTTTTATTCAAACATAGACAAAAAACATACATCTTGATAGTAAAAAAGCTTCAAATGCATAACAATGCCATTATCAAAGACGCAACAGTGGAGATACCACGAATTAAAACACTGGAAGATAAAATATCTTCACAAAAAATTACAATATTTACAGGTATCATATATTAAGATTAAAATTTAAATAAGTGCTAAAAAACGCCGCGCGAGATCTCGACTGGTAGCTAGTCAATCTTGCATTGAATAGAAAGCGTTGCTAGTTTAACATGGAAAATAATCGATCCATACCCACTAAACAGTTCCAAAAATTGTCACTCGCAAATAAGAAGCGCCACCTTACGGGATTGGAAACCAAAATCGATTCATCTAAAAATAATCAATGCTTCTATATTATTATTATTATTATTATTATTATTATTATTATTATTATTATTATTATTATTATTATTATTACTATTATTAGTACCGCGTATTACTACCCGTTCGGGTTATACACACTTACGCTAATGTGCAATGGTAGGGTGAATGTGAGATGAAATTGAGTACCTACAGTTTAACGTGGAATCCGAACCACGGTGGAGGCCTGGCATTCCCCATATTCACAAGATGTCTTGTCAGAGGTGAAGTGTCTTGTCAGAGGTGAAGGAAGGGTTTGGTAATCAGATAAATCTGTACCGGGACCGAGGATTGAACCCCGGCCGCTAGCACATAAGTCTGACACCTTACCCCTAGACCGCCAGGTCACCCATATTAAATATAATCACACAACAATACACAGTAGACAAATATAGATTTTTTATTTTTATTTTATTTTTGGATACTGACCATTTAATCCAACGTGTAAAACTGTGACATTTTAGTACGGTTAAATAAAAACCTAATGGAACTTTGACTTTATTTTCTGATCGGAAACACCCGTAGCTCTGTCAGCAGTTTTATGTACAGTCTCGCTCATAACATATTGCCCCTCCCCAAAGTTTTATCAGGGAGAGTACTTGTTTAGTAATGCAATTCAAAGTCCTGAAGATGTACGTTAATAATTCTACTTTTTAAAAGCAATACTGCTATATATTGTAAATATTACTACCTCCCACAGTATTGTAAAAAACAACAACAGTAAAACATCACATTTGAACATTTCCTTCTTACCCCCATTACGTCCGGGATTCTAATTACAATCACCCCGTATATCGAACAAGTGCAATGTGAATTTAACACCTTAGACCTTAGACCTTAGCTTGGCTTCTATATTTTCAAAATTTCAAAGATTTAAAAACCTTGTATAAGTATTACTAAATTCTAATAACCCGAACGGGTAGGAAAAGGTAGTTTAAAAAAGTATTAATAAACAGAGAATTTAACAATATATTGAATGAAAACATGTACCGTTAATCATCTAATTAAATTACCAAATTAAACCATCTTTTCCCTTATGTAATTGTAACGATTATTATATGGGGTGAGACTATTATGTATAACTGGTTACAATTATGTACCACACCTCTTTTATAATAACACGTTGTATTTAAAATGTTTGTTTTAAATCAGTTCTTCCCCATCATTGTTCCTTAGGCTTATGTTTGATTTTAATCGTGAAAACAATGGATATTAAAATTAAATTTTCTTCATAATGTATATTTATTTTCGATTTTATTTCAATTCGATTGCTATTATTGCCTCGAGGCTGTAATAATGTTTCAAACGAACCATCAGCTTGAATATACTCACAAGCATAAACGATTGAGTACACTGTCAAATTGGTGGTTATATTTTAAAGAATTTATTTATTTAAAAACCACCTTACGCCCGATTTTTTTTCTCAGCGTTTAGTACCCGTTTGGAATATTCGCATACTATCACTAGTTGGGTAGGAACAAGGAAGGTAGAATTTAGAAAGAAAAAAATGTTCCCCCATTTTTGTGGAGAAAGAGTGAGATACAATACAAGTACACCCTCAATAAACCTAGCTGGGATTTGAACCCTGACATTTCTACCATTGTAAATCCAGTCTAATGCGGGAGTGACGCTTTAGATCATACGACCACCGGTGTGGATTAAGTTGCTGTTGACGTAGAGGTTGGGGCTATAATTACAATGAGGTACACGGAGGATGGTATTCAATCCTCTCTACAAGTCATTGCGAGGAAAGGACCACTAAGCTAACTTCGTCATATTTTCTCCTTAAATAATAACTATCGTTTCACCCACTTCGGTGGTTGAATGGTTTAAGGCGTCACTCTCGCAGTAGACTGCCGATGATGTCAGGCCACTATACCACCAGGCCGGCTAATACATGAAAATCTTATTCATCAACCATTTACCAACCACACCAAAATACCTTACTATGTAAAAACTCATACAGTTGCAAGAGTTGGGAAGTCTTCGATATAGTTAGTAAACTTTTACATTTTAAAATTTATCTCAATGACATTTTTAACATTTTGGTCATGTGCCAACCATAGCACTGATCTTTTTTTGATGATAAATTCATGGGCACTCCACGTATCAAGAGGAAGAACGCAAAAGACTAGAATGCCGATGACGGGAAGATTGGGGTTTTAATCCTGGTTGGTTTTACTGAGGGTGGTTTTTTTCAAAAGGGTTTACATTGGCCCTTTGCGCAAATGCGGGTACACTTCCTCTGAATTCAACCTTACTCATCCCTAGCTCATTAGCGTAATTAATACATATGCGTATAGCCTGACAAGTTAATTAGACATGGTGCTAAAAATAAAAGGAGGAAGAAATTGAGGAAGCTAAACAAAAATTAACGCAAATTGAATTCCTCCTCAGAAATACCTATTTGTGTTATAGGTTTGGAGAAAATAAATTTTATGAATGCTGCATTTTAGCACAGCAAATTACTTACTACCCGCTTGAGTTATACACATACGTACTAGTTACTCTAATTTGTTGGAGATGAGAAAGGTTGAAGTCAGAGGAGATGTACCCACATTTGCTTTAAGCGAAAGTGGAAAACCATTTAGGGAAAACCACCCTCAGTAAACTCGACCAGAATTCGAACCTCGATCTTCCAGTCATCGGCAGTCTAATCTATTGCGTTCTTCCTCCTGATACTTGGAGTGCCCATGAATTTATCATAAAAAAAAGTTAAGTGTTATGGGTGGCACATGACCAAAATGTTACAATTTTATTGAGATAAATTTTAAAATGTAAGACTAAACTAGATCGAAGACTTTACAACTCATGCAAATGTATGAGTGTTTACATAGTAAAATACTTGGGTGTGGGTGTTGAGTGGTTGAAGAATAAAATTACCATGTATTAAGCGGCCTTGTGGTACAGTGGTCAGAATATCTGGCTGCTAGCCTTTAGGTGCCGAGTTCGATTTCCAGCTGGTACCGAAGGATTCTTCTTGAAAGGAAAATAAATCTTATGGTCACCAGGGTTTGATTAGTTCGGTTTAAATTAGTTTAAGACCTTTATGGGTTCAAATTAACTTTGACCACCCCCTCATCACTTCTTTACGTGCAAATAGCTTCCATGGAAAGGATGTATGATTAGTACGATTAGTACTGGCTAATCTGTCCACAAAATGGGCTACATACTGATGTAACCCAGGCAAGATTTTTTTTTTTTCAAAAGTTTTACTTTGGTTACTATCTTCAAATTTAAAAATGTACTAAAAAGCTAGTAATGGGTTATTTTATTGAGTGAAAACAACACTTATAAAATATACGAGTAAGATTTCTCACGTAGTGTTATGTATTGTGGAACAAAATTTTCAAAAATTGGTTGTCAGTATAATATTTTTAAATGCTGTATTTCTAAAAAAAAAAAATGTGTTAATAATAATGTAAGACATTCTCAGGTATCCATTTTGAACAAAATCGTTAAAGCCAGTTTGTAACAACCTCATATTTCCAAATAGGATAAACTAATATATTATCCTTGATTATAGAGATAGAATTTTAATTATGATTCGCCTCAACGTATGACCAAATAATATTAAATACCA
>CABFOW010005419.1:0-42817 GCA_902141385.1 Timema californicum | reverse complement strand
TAATAATAATAATAATAATAATAATAATAATAATAATAATAATTATTATTATTATTATTATTATTATTATTATTATTATTATGATCAAAGCCTAAGCCTCTAGTAAATGAAAATAGTTTTATTAGTATCCAAACTGATCTCCGGAGGGATTTTCAAAAATATATTTAGCATCGTGTTCTACTACTGGTTCAGGTTATACACATACATACTAATTATGCGAATGTGCTAGGTATGATACATTTTTAATTTAGAGATAGTTTTCCCAATTTTATGTAGAGTTAGAGTTGAGGTTTATGTAGAGGTAGGAAAAACTACCTTCAGCTTAACCGTCCAGAATTCTAACCCTGATCTCCTCATCATAGGTAATCTAGTCTATTAACTTACGAGAGCTATAATTTATATCAGGGTAGTCGAAAGTTTTTCATCACAAGAGCCAAATATGATTATAAGTTTGCACCACAGGCCAAAGATATATTTTGCAATCCAATTGACTTAATATGGCTCACACCTACCTCGGTGGCCAAATAGTCTAAGCTGTCATTCTCGTGTTATACTATACTGCAGATTACAGGGAGATCGGGATTTTAGTCCCGGTCGTATATATACCAAGGGTGGTTTAACCAAAATGTTTTTTCATTCTAGTTAGACACAAATTCTGGTACACTTCCTCTGAATTCAACCTTCCTCACCTCTAACTCAATAGCGTAATTAGTACATATGCGTATAGCCTGAACATGTAGTAAGGCTTGGTGCTAAATATATTATATATGGGCTTACAAACAACAATAAACAATTACTTTCCTCACATATCTATAAATTGTATTTTTGGTTGGTAGAATCTTTGAAGTCTTACTGCCAAAGAAATTTATAAATCTTCCAAAATTGTATTATAAAATAAGCATGTATTTACATTTTCACAAAACAACTTAGCATTAGTCTATAAATATATATTTATTATAAATTATACATATTTTTACTTCTCAAATAAATATTTTTATTTTATTCATTAGCTATTTACTATCTGCAGCCGAAGATTTACCTTAATTTTCCTCCAGGATTATGTGAAAGCGAAAATGTAATGAGCGTGATCCTTATATGGCCCGTGAGCCACCAGTTTACTACTCTGTCTTAGACCATGATCCTGACGAAGCGGGTGGACACTAAATTAATCTCACTTCAACTACTAAGCTTATAATAAATAACACCATTATAATTTAAATAAATACGTATTTTTAAATGATATTCTGATGGAGTACCTGTGTGGACATAAGAAATAACATCCTGCACTGCTGTCAATATTCTAAATCCACACTATTGTAAATGCTTAGAACCAAACAATAATATAAACAACCCATTAAATTATTGTTATTATGACTAAAAATATAAACAACACAGCAATAGAAGGTTTATCTATGCAATTAAATTATTCATTATAAATTAAAATGAGATTTTTATTGAAACGCAATCGTCTACATGATGTAATTTCATCAAAATAATTAATCTAGCAATAAATGTAATAAAAATGTACATTTACAGTATGCCATATGTTATTAGACTAAAATGTATCACTTCTTTTACCCTGAAAGGTAGCCGTCTTACTTTGATGGACTACGCTATGGCCCTATTTTGTAAGCTACGCCATAGTGGAAACGGCAAGGTAAGCTTGCTACCTATCTAGGTAAACTGAATGCACAATCGAACATCAATCGATTAATCTTGAAGGGTTTTGAAAATGTAATAATGGACGATTTGGTCAGTGATTTTAACCATGACCTCTACATGAAAAAGACAGGGAAAGCTTATTTAATAACAATTTTAGTTTAATATGCGGGCACCGAAGCGGGTTACCTGCTCATTGTTATTTATATTATTAAACGTGCTATGCAGTCATAATAATTCATTATATTACCAGTTAACCGACACTTTCTTCTCTGCCGTAAAAAATAAAAAATTTAATAAATTCTAGAAATAGTGGGAGGGTTATAATTTTAAACTTTATCACTTTCTGTCACCAGAATAATTACGATTTCTAGCTTATGAAGGACAAGGGCAGGCATATGGCCAACAACATATGCTCTAAACCAAAAATGTGAACATATGAAAGATATCACGAAAATAAACTACTTAAGGTATTGTCTATCTAGTATTAAGTTTAACAATAACAATTATTTTATTTGTTATTATTGGAGTTATTTTCAAGCATTCGTTATTTCAAATTTTACCATCGCTGTATTGATAAGCCTACTCCTAATATTTCGTGAAGTAATATTAAATATAATTTACAAAGTATATCAAAAACAGGTGATGTAGCTCTTCTCGATTCAGGGTTAAAGTGCATGTCTTGCTTCTAAATGTTTATTAGTTAATGCGTATGAACAATAGGCAGTGTTTTAAACTGCTAACATGATTTACTAGCATCTGTATTAATGAGATAAGTAGTTGACAGCAGAGCATGTATTTATATGAAGGGTAATTGTTTGATTCTTTCTTGAGAGGAATGTATTCACACACACAACCAACATGACAACGCAAGATCACAGAAGAAACAAGGTCGCCGGGAAAGGTAAACTAATAAAAAAAATTCAATTAATCTATATTTGAGCTTAGCCATGTTGTAAATACTGTATGAATCTTATTTTTCCATTGTGTTTATGAGTCAGTTAAGAGTATTTGGAACTAACGAACATTTTAGCATATTGATAAGAAATTAGTGAAATATTTGACACATCACTTAGAATGAATACCTCTAACAAAATCTCTGCCATAAAATGGCACTATTTAAGCAAAAGGACAAACTCACACAAATGGTAGATTATGCATAACAAAGCCTGATGAATTCCAAACGAAGATTCCTCTTCCGTTCCCAAAAGCAATGGGGGTTTATTTAGGCATTATCTTATATGTATTAATATCCAGCTACAAATCAGAGGAGTATAAATAGCTTAAAATGATCTATGGCCCATAAATACTTGAGATATTTAACAAAATCCCGTCTCAAATTTCACAAAGAAGATATGTTAAAACCATAATGAAGACACGTTCTTTTTTTTAAAAAAAAACACACCTATTTCCATGATGTGGAAAAGGGAAAATTGTAAGTAGAAACTGACAGCAGTTGACAAAAAGGTGAACTATCTTTTAGATCATTTATTATACGGTGTTGAGCTCGACTGCTGAGGACGGGGAGATCGAGGTTCGAATCTCGATCTGGTGAACTGGGGGTGGTTTTTCCTAAATGGTTTTCCACTCTCCCTCCACGCACATGCGGGTTCACTTCCTTTAATTAAACCTCCCCAAATCCTAATCCATTAGAGTAATTAGTACTTAAAGCGTATAACCCGAACGGGTAGTAAGACGCGGTGCTAAATATTATTATTATCTATTATACGGAGCTGCTCAATAAGGAGAGTAACTGATGAAAAATAAATTATAAAAACGTTTTTGTTTCCGTTATTTTCAAATTTTTGTGTAAGCCTACATGGTATTTCAGTTCTAGACTCTACTAAGGAATGCTTGTATGTATAGCCCGGTCAGTATTGACAACAGGATTTAATTGATCAAAATAATTTTATCCTGATAAATTTTATATCTGGTGTTTAAAATAAATAGAATTTAAACTTGTGTTTGCTCAGCTTTACATACCTTGGGTGAGTTAAAATATTCCGAAAAATTTATTAAGACTATGTTGGTCACGTTTTAAATTTAAAATCTACCAAGATTTTCAACTACCAGTATTCAAGAAATAATTTCACAATACATTTTAAAATTTAATTTAATTTAATTTCACTTAAATACGAGTTTAGTATAATAGATGTATTTTATAGTCATGCAAAACAATTTTGTTTCTCTTGTATTGTATGAAGTGTTAAATGGTCGTGGAATGGCGAAAAATCAATGTCAATGAACGCAGGGGCAGCTCTGTGCCAAAAGATAATGCCGACAGTCAGACAAGGACAGAGAAAGGGTGCATAGGGGATTTTGCTTAGTAGATTCATTCCTTATTCCCACATACAAATTTTCCCCCTCCTCCCTCCCATGGTCCATCTACAATGCTTCCCCCCCACCCCCTCTTCTCCGTATGGTATTGACAAGTTTCAAGGATGTGAAACCAAAATATTACCGTTTGAAAAAATTGGGGTGCAGTAGAAGCAGAAGAACGAAAACAGCTCCTTCAATGAGCCCTAAGTCTGCCATTGCTTGTTATTAACCAGCCTCTTCTCAGAGCTCGTCATTGATTTGTTGAAAAATAATGTCGTACCCCATGGCTTAGAAGTGTACTGCTGATATTCCTACGTATTGAAAACAACATCCGTATTAAACGTTATTATAATCCCCCGTACTGAATGATAATTGGCATACGTGTAAGATCCATTCTATTACCATTAAACCCACACACGACCAAACCCCGATACAGACACACGTCCATGAACGACAACCTTGATTTATTTATCATCAAGATATGAATCTTAAAATGTGTGGCTGGATGAATCTGCGGGAAATGACACTATTCAAATATTCAGATTCAGAGATGCTTGTTACTAATCTTTACACAACGACGCACAGTATAAAATGAATGGTGGAAACAAAATACCATAATATTCTATCTTTAATTAAAGAGTACGGAGGGAAAAAAGGAGGAAGAAAAATGCATTCAAAAATTCTGGATTAAGCTCTGGACCTTACATAAAAATACATGAAATAATCTGGTGATTACTCAAGTAAACAACTGATGCCTTAAGTGAGAAAATACTAATGCTAGACTGCCCTCCAGTTAGCCTCACTTGACTAAATAGTCGCCCCAACCAGAGGCAGCCCATAGTCACGTGCAAGGTCAGAAACATCTTTAAGTTAAAAGGTTTAAGGGTAAAGCTAGTACACTGCTTCATTGAACCTCAATATTAAGAATAAATTGATTATATCTCAAAATTGATAAAAAAATATATAGATGCATAATGTGTTTACTTCTTCATTTTATCTTAGCCCATATCAAGAAGACCAAGAACCAAACAAAACGGCGTGGAATCATAAACTAACCATCCTCATACTGCTATGAACTTTCCCACCGTGCATTTGCATCTACATAGTCTGAGGCTAGGGCTAGCACGACTCTCAATGACTGGACCATACTTTATTTGATATTTATTCATTGAGCATAGCTATGCATTCTACTTATACAACATGTTATCATGGTCATGGTCATGCATACATAATATATGATCATTAATCTGAACAAAGGTTTATACTTAAACAACATTATATTAGTAAGCTGAACTCAGCATTATGCTTATAATTAATCATACCCGTGCATGATACTTGCATGGTATTTATAATCGATATTCATTCTTGGCCACCATTTACACAGTGATATAGATATTGACTATACCCAAATTCCATTTGAATTTAATTCATTGACCATATCCAACAAAATATCATAGTCCATCGAAACATGTATCATACTTGCAATAAGCGTTCATTAATCAGAGGCTTACAACTCATTTGCTCACTAATACAAAAAATACATGACACCTGTATGATATCCGATTGTTTATTAGAGTCAAGCTTCATAATTAAACAACATTATTTTTGTTCATTGATAAGCGCTCTACACCATACTTAGACTATATCATAGGCGTGAATGTTACTTACCTATTTATTTGACGACCAATCAAAGTCATATATCATAATTGAACTACTTTTGATCATTGATGGCAGTCATGCTTTAAAGTTTGCTGTTGAATTATACTCAGTAATCACATAAAATATTAAAGATAAAGGAAGCCCCTCATCATGATATGGCATTCCTTCAAATATGCCATGTTCAGGTTTTTGAACACTGAGCCAAAGAAGGACATCAGTTTCATCTTTCATGGGATTGGTTCTCCCCATCACACCTTAATCCAGCCCTGAGCTTTATTTACTTCTGGTCTAACCAAGATATCTACCTCAAGTCAAGTCTATTAAAAAATCTTATGACTAGAAACATTAAAGGTAAGCTTTCATTGGCTGGTTACATCATTATGAAAACATTTCTATCTAAATCGTCAAATAAGATATCCTAACATGTAGTGTTAGTTAAGAAACGACCAGAACCAAAGTGGGACCATTCTAGATATAAATCCAATTTGTATTGTTTTATCATGGTTAAATTTATAAGATATCAACCTGGTGTAAACGTAAGCTACTGTCTTGTGTCTAAGTATTCAATGGATCTAACCGTTCAAGGTAAGAATAAATATGAAACATATGTTATATCAACCAAGTATACATAAAGATGTATCATTGTGTGTCTCTGTATCAATGACTGTAAGCATAGTTGAAACTTTCAAGGTGAGATTCGCAACTTGGTGTAAGTATAAATGACTGGTAACATGATGGTGCTAGGAATGCACACCATTGTTAATTACATCATGGTGAAGTCTACGAGCTATCAATGAGGAGTACCATCATTGGTCTAAGTATCTATGTCTGGAACCAAAGTGTAACCATTCAAGACAGGTTTTATTCTTTGGTTGACTCGTTAAAGATACCAACTGAAGGTGTCATCACGGGCATAAGTATTAATGACTGGACCCTTAGTAAGCCATTAGTGGTAAGAATCATATATTATAAGAAAGCATGCCCCTCTAAATGATAAAAAAAGGAGATGTGTAATTTCGACTTTATCGAAATTACTTACTTTCCGTCTGTGTTAGGTTTATTCAGAATATCATGCATATATAATAATTTTAGCTCCTCTGATTCTCCTCAATTGAACAACTCATATTCCAATCTTGATAAGAGGCGTCAGTCATGTTTCATACTTACACCATATTTGATTAACCCAGTGTATATCTCTTATTTATTCATACCGTGCTTTGATAGGCTACATATTTCAGAGGGTTATGAATCTTAATTATTAGTCATTTGATCTATATCTACCGATCATCCTATATTTCATAATTGGCCATATCTAGAAGACCATTAAGCATTATTTATCGATAATGGCATAATTTCTACTTATTAGAGCCATGCGACATACTAATAACACATAAGAACAACCTAAATTAAATAGCCCCTAAGATAATATTTTATCATACAATGTAACCTTATTAGGATCTTCAGTTTTTAACATCAGTCACGTATCATTACTATAAGGTATTTCACTCCCTTTCATTGATTTGAATCATGCATCATACCTACAATACATTTTATCATCAAGTCATTTACAATGTAGCTCATTAGATCTTTGTTCATTATTCATACCACAGTTCATATTTGCTAGGACTATACAATAGACTTATTAGACATTAGATCATTTTACATTAATCAGATACTTGTATCATATCTGAGAGTATAAAAATAATGCTTTTATAACATTCGATGAAAACTATGCATTATACTTACACAATATAAGACCATCCTTTAATATTCAAAGACATGGTGTTCGATCAGAGCCACTCAAAATATTTATACAGTCATGTAACATTGTTCTCATTAATGATCCATAAATCATCCAAACCTTGCATCATAAGATCATCGTAAATGTCTGATACGTATGCGCTATATTTCCTTGATAAGAGTCATGCATAATATTATAACTCATTTTTCAGAGTCATGAATAATTATAGAAGATTTTACTCGTTTACGATCCATCCATACACCATTTATACTAGATTATCATCCACAAATCTGATCAGTGTCATGATCAATATTACCATTAATTGATCAGAGTCTTGAATAATGTAACATTCTCCTAGTTCATGATACAATCATACACCACTCATGTTTGACTATCATTCTCTTATCACAGCCATCCTTTATATAACTAACAATCAATTTTGATACTTACACGATGTACTTGATCAGTTTCGCACATGATATTGATATTGTAACATTGTACTCAAGCGTATAACCCGAAATGGTGGTAAGACGCAATGCAAAAAAAGTTGTATTTCATGATCTACCAATTAAATATTTATACCGGATAATCATCCACCAATATGTTTAGTCACGCATGATGGATGCAATGATCATTGTAATGAATCAATTAACATTGTACTCATTCATGATCCAAATATCCGAATATCCAAATATATCCTTGAACATTATTCTCTGATCAGAACCATGCTTCATAAAATCATTATTAATGTCTGATACGTACACGATTACCATTCAAAGCAATGCATCGTTCATAAATCCAAATTATGTTTGACACTCTCTCATCTTTTTAGGTATGGCAGATTACAGTGTAAGACTAAATCTTACAGGATGAAAGAAGGATGCTGATCGGCTACATAATTGATATCTACTTGATCTTTATAGAGTCCATACTATTTTATATCTATCTTAGCCCTTAAGGATTTTCTGACTTATAGTTCACTAAGTCGTGGGTTAAATCTCTGGCATGATCGTACCAGGATGACACCTTGGCTACCATGAAAACTGTGTACTCCCACCACAATACTGTGTGACACATACATTTCCATACATACACATACCAGAAAATGTTAATTTTACAATGTTTTCATATCAGATATTATATATTATATATATATATATATACACAAATATTGGCTTGAAAATTAAAAAAGTAAATAGTTTTTTCAGTAGACTGGCGTGCTCAACTGTATCAAAAGCTATTTTACACATCCATAAAAATGGTTTTATACATTTTCTTCTTGTTAAAACAATCAAGTTCATCTTCTGCCATAATTGTTTCAGGACCAATCATTGATTTTTATGTTATGGTCCAAATTAAAGTTCAGAATTTTATTTTGTCGTAATTTGCTATAATATTTAAATCTCCGAGATCTAATTCTAAAAAAAATGGAGTCAGCTAAGCATAATAATAGGTGTGCGATTTTAAGGAAATTTAACATTATTTTCGGGTTTAGGCGAGTAAAGACATCCATTACGTTGGGAATATTTTAAAAATAAACTAAGTCCCTCTTGTAGGAGAATGCCACAATATTTAATTTGCCAGTGTGTTCGTAATCTCACGTCATCCATGAATAGCAAAAGTTCTCCTTTTTGATCCTATAGCCATGATTTATCTAATTAATTCTCAGAATTGTTTTCACTGTATTTACTGCTTCAGATAAGAACGTATTCCAATCCATTACTTTTATTCGCTTAGCCTTCCTCCATACCAAGGCTTGTAGACTATTGAATGGCGTTCTGTGACGAAGAGGGATAAATGTTGGCCAGTCATGTAAAGCCTCTTTATTTTAAGTTATATGAAAGTTAAAATTTGTATGACCTCTTAAGAATGTTTTGTAATTGGAAATGTAAATGACGTAGTCTTGTGGTGTGTTTCAAGTAATATAGTCCTTAGAAGTCTGATGGAGCTGTCCTCGTCATATTGGATTTTATATTAATGATAATATACAGAATATAACCTGACAAAATAGGTTTGCGCCAGGGTCATTCATAAACATAATTTGGGCATCCGTTTTTACAAATAGGTTGTAGAAGTCAATAATTTAGTCTTAGTCAGTATCATTTAGTTCTGTGAATTTACCGACTGCTTACCGACCTTTTCCTTACCCCCGACAAGTTTGAAATTCTACCTTGAATTTTTTGAGACTCTTGACCAAATCATTGGAGTATTTCCGTCATGGCGTCATTTCACCCTTCACGGTATCTGGGGTTAGGTTTATTCGCCACTTCAATTTCCTCCCCTTTAACACTAGGGCACTGTCTAATTAAGTGTAGTGAGATTGGTAGAGGAATCTTTTTTTTTTTTTTGTAACTTCCCCTGTTTATTCGTACTTTGACCCGTTGGCTACCCCCAAAGAGCATTGGAATCTTCTGGTTGCCTAACTTGATAGAGAGTAGCTATGAGGTGAGAACGACCAATCAGGACGCATGTCATAGTAAACCGGTCTATTTAGACTATTGAAACGTCACACTCCTAAGTCTACCCTGTTATATTGAATGGCCCCTTTTTGTAATTCCTCCAACAAACACACATTTTATTGGGAGATTAGAATTTTATGTCTGGTCTGATGTTTGAGAATAATCTATACTGTTCCTGATATGGAAAATATCCTCCATGACGCCAGAAGAGAGTCTATAATCTGATGAAATACTCAGTGATTGATTCCTCAGGTTTTTGTTTGTTATTTATGATCTGGTCATTTATTACCTGAGCATATTCTATCTAGGAAAAACTGAGTTTAGAACTATTGACAAAATACCCCCACTCTGTGCAGATATTGGTGTGATTTCTCAAGCAGTTCCTCTTGGTTCCTTTATATAGTTCTGGTAAAGTGGCAAGAATCTCCTTGTCGGTTAATGTATAGTTGATCTTATTTTTATCAATATTTCCGGGAATTCCACTGGTTGGAGTGCTATTGTAACTCATAATTCTACTTTTTATAATGTTTAAAGACATTACGTTTCAGCTATGCTAATTGTTATCCTCGCCCTCTGCTTGGAATAACGTTTTATCTACGACCCTATCTGTCCCTTGGGGTGGATTCCCCATAGAAATTTCTTGTTTCAGGATCCAATCTTTTTTGATTTGAATAATACTAGTGTCGGAAGATTTGACTCCTCCTTCCACGTCAGGAAAAATGAACAATTGAAACCCAGTTTCATAAATTCACAAGCAATAGCATGAAATTACTGAAAACATATCTAAATTTAAGACAAAAATATAAGTACGCTGAAAGTGGCTCCCTTAAATGTAGACATTATTGCAAAGAGCAAAAAAATAAATGGTTTAAGTTTACTATATAAGAAATAAAACCTAAAAAATGAAATAACTGAAATATGCCCAAATTTAAGACACAAAACAAAACACGCTAGCAGTGGTTTTATTACGTGGAGGCACTGTTGCAATGAGCACTAAAAATAGTTTTGATTTACAATCAAAGAAACAAAACTATAATAAAGGTAAATGTTAACAAAAACTAAAAAATTACTAAAATACATAAAAATTGTACACGCTATTGCAAGCAGGTTAACAGTGGCTCTGTTAAGTGTATGCATTGTTGCAATGAAGAACAAAGTAAATCGTTTAAATTTATTTTCAAACAAAAAAATTAAACCTATTCAATTTACAGTCAAATCCATATAATAACTTATTAAATACCTAAATTTAAGACGCAAATGCCAGTACAATAACAGTGTATCTCTTACGTAGAGATACCGTTTCAATGAACCATAAAATACATATTCAGTATTTACTATTATAGTTTAGTCTCTACATTTAACTATAAATGGTTGTATTTTAAATATGAATTATTGTGCACTCTATGCCATGGATTTATCACTAATAGTTAAGCGCTATGCATGAGTTTAACCTAGACATATCTATGTAAATCAAAGATCAAATTACAGGTGACCGGTTACTCAAGTGTATTTTTTATTTGTATAAGAAACACAATTTTCCTTCTAATATTAATGTATAAAACGACTAAAAACATACATAAATGATTTAATATTCAGATGGATACTTACTATATAAGAACGATAAAGTTGTTTCTCTATTGCTTAGAAAATAAGCAGAATAACAATATTTGGTGTTTTGTACTATATTATACTTGTAAATTTAAAATGAACTATATTAATAAATAAAAATTAAAGTCAATATCAACTTTTTACAATAAGACGTAGTTTCAATTAAATTAAAATTAAATAAAACATGAAATAAAAGAATATTGTTTTGAAGTTATCATATTAGTAGGCTATAGAGAATAAGATAATGTCCTATCATACACGACGAATATTTATAATACAATAATTTTTACAAAATTTGATATTCTCAAATTAAATCATGTCTAAACTGTCGAAAAAGTTCAGTAGCTTCCTGGTAGATTGCTCTGTCTTCGGAAAAACCTCTCTCTTCCCTCCCCGAACCCTTTTTGGCATTCACTATCTTCCCATCTTTTTCCTACTGTAAACACCTGTACTCTCCCTTCCCTTCCACATTTATTTCCTTGACTGGACACTGTCTGTCACCTTGTTACTACTATTACCTCCAAACCTTAGTTTTTGACAATGTCCCTTGTTATGTATTTGTATGAACTGTTTTAAAAGGGTTTTTTTACAGAGTAGGCTTGATTACGTTTACCTTATAAATAATTTGCATAAACAACGTTTTCTTGGTTAGATAAAACCTATTTGTATAACATTGGTTTTGTAAGAAGAGGTTAAAAGGATTTCTCTAAATAGTTTTATTCATGTTTTATAGACGAACAAGACCTTTTCCCACTTATAGCAAAATTAATTTTGAAGATATTTAGATTCAGTGGCACATCCAGGAGTTTACTTCGAGGAGGGTGGGCCTGTGTGTTATAGCTATTATTTCTGTCCCCTGAAAATATTCATCAAATTATTTTAGTTTAAGACATAATTTTTTTAGAGAAATTACACAGGCACCCACACGTATATACAGGTTGTTAAAAAAGGGGTTCAGAAATTATGAATCTTGTTGTACACATTAATATGAGTAGAATGATTTTAATGATGTTACATAACCTCTAGTTGTTTCTATAAGTCGGTAAACTCCAATAATAACTTAATAATAATAATATTAAAAGCGTCTTAGAAAGTATAGGTCCACAAACCTACTAACATAGAGGTAAAGACAATTTTGGATTTTAGTAATAAAAAATAAATGGTACGATGCACCACACATACTTTCTATCGCTTTTATCTTGAAATAGATATTTACTAAGAAAATGTAAGATTTATGAAACGAAATAATAGGTTTATACATTGTTGTAGAAACACTAGACCAAAAATCATAAATGAAATAATATACACTGTTACACTATGCAGGGGTGGATTAAAGGTCGTGCGAACCGGGTGGCTGCCCGGGGTGCCAGCTTGAGGGGCGCCAAACAGAGCTAGACATGACCTAACGTAACCTGTGCAGGATATGAAAATAATCATCAAACCTAACAACTTCAAACCTACCGTAGCCTGGTCGTGATATGAAAATAGTCACCAAACCTCCAAACTTAACAACTCCAAACCTAGCGTGGACAGGGCGTGATAGTGCTAAGCTTAACATACTTTCAACTTTTGATACTAACATGAAATTTTACACATTAGTATAATTTTGTGGTGAGTAAAATAGAATCTGGTGCCACTCTTAAAAAGTTATTCTACATTTTACAGCTTGAAATAAATGCGCCCTAAAACTTTTTTTTGGCAATTATAACGTAAACCATTCATAATGTTAAAAAGTGTTTGTTAGCTTATAATAAAAAATAGAGGATGACATTGTTTACAAAACAGGTTCTTATAGCTTTATTTGTAATCCTAACAGTTGTTACCACCCACTACCTCTTCTCTACGACCATGGATAGACAAAAAGGTGGAAGGGTGGAAACATTATAAACATACTAAAAGGCAAAACATTGTAAAGATTTAAATAACAATATAAATGGTTCATTCATAGGTAGTAGCAATAACAATAATTTGCTTGGCCTCAAAGATTAAACGGAGGTGTGTTGGAAATCTATTAAATAAAAACTTGTTTATTGTTTGAGCAGTACGGTTACTAGAATGTTATTAAACGAATAACATATTCTACAGTCGACTAGGTCAGTCTTGAAGAGACAGAGCATTTTATAATGTTGAATATTGAACCAATTATTGTTCATTATATATCGAACCAGGTATTTATCTGATGACAAAAACAGTAGCTTAATGGGCAACTCTAAATTGTTACAAAGAGTGTCTGATCTACTTCTGCGAATGCATATATAAAAAGGTTAAATTTAAATGTTAATATCACTCAGATATTTCAAACAACACGTGAGTTTGGCTTACAGACTTTAAATCAAACTTGCGCGCAACTATTAGATGTCGACACAAAAAATAGGTGTAAACAAAATCCCTTTTTTTAAATAATTAGTCGTATAATACTTGAAGTAATGAATTGTTATGAAACCAATCAATTCTAGCAAAAGATTTGGAAAAATATAAAAGTCTATTAAATTATGTTTTATAAAATTTATCACTCAGCAAAAGTTACCTTAATTAAAATATATATCTCATTATAGTTAACAAAAGGAACAATAGCAAAAGGGTAAAATTATTATTACTGGTAACCACAATTTCAAGACAATTTACATTTAATACGCCAAACAACCAATTAACTAATAATTGTTGTCATCTTAAATTTTAAGTGACATGACAGACACTAGCGCCCAAGTGGCGACATAAATTAATAAGTGTTTCATATTAAAAATTACTTCAAATCAATAAACATTTAAGTTAGCAAAGATTACTACGCCTATTATGAGTAATACAAAATATTACGTTAATTTAGAACTCAAATATAAACTCGCCATAGTTTATGTCCATCGAATATTACGTAGAACAGTTTACCCTGATTAGGTCCAAGTGCAGGGCAGCACTTCTCCTGAAGCGTCGTAATCAAATAGCCGATTTTGTATACTGACACATTGCTATGTATAGGGACTCGTTACTAGGCTAGGATGGTGGGGATTTGAACACTTGGTTGGTGACGTCACTTCGGCCATTTTGAAGCTAGCACGAAATCGCTTAGACCATCGACCAGCTCGTGGTATTGGGAAACGCAGGTACGCCCGTTGTTTACATCGCCCCTTTAAACCTCTTCAATCGAGACGTCTTCAGTGACACAATGTTTTGGTGGTAGAGCACATGTCGTCCGCCAAAGGGCAGGATAGTCGCCATCCGCTGCTCGAAGGAAATCTTGGCCGGCCCATTTTTTTTAACTTCGACCGGGGTGGTCAGATCAGCTGCAGATACACCATAGCTCGCTCGGTCCACTCGTCAACCTAGAATGCGTTGTGTGTAGGCCCGACTTGGAGGTCGTTCTAGCCAGAAGATATGAAATGGTAAGTACATGAACAATTTTAGATTGCAGGTAGATTATTCCTGTTTTATATGATTTAATAATTATCTTGATATAGATCGAAACTATCATGAACTACTATAAAGAAGAGTACTAATGCAGAAGGATTATTAGTCTCGGAGGGAGTAGTATTAATCCAATGGAGCGTTTATACGTGAAAGTTAACATGGGGGTGGGTAGTATATTGTAGCCCAATGTTACATAGTTTTTGTAATATTTCGAAGTGAAACGTTTAGCGTATAATTAACATTTGTGGAGTTTCCCCTTCAATTATTTTCCTATCACGCCCAGGCTACGTTAGGCTTGGAGTTGTTGGGTTTGGGGATTATTTTAATATTTTCCGAGAGTACAATTGCCATGAGAAATGTGGTAGCTGGCAGATAGCAGAAGTTTTAAAAACTGCCAAAAGAAAAACCCAATTAAGAATAAAATTGTTTTTGTGAAAGTCTTGACTGCCAAAAGTGACCATAAATCAACATATTATGGTAATTGCAGATCATATGGTTTGGAAAATGGGTACATGAGATTTGATCTGATAACTTTTGCTAGCTGTTAGTTACCTACACTACTATGGCGAATGGACTATAACAATCTGCACGGTATCACCTGGGATAGTGGTGATGTGGATTACAGCCTGCTCGAATCCCTCATCTCCCGTGCCACAACGCGTGCAGAAACCGTTTACGTCAAGGGGGCAAAAAATAAAAATTTCTAGTCAAATACACGTCTACACCCATCGTAGGTCTGTACGACAGAGGCTTTTATCACTGAAAACACTTAAATTGGGCCACACCATGTGCATGGCACATATTTCTGTATGGAATTTCTATTCACCTCTATCGTTTGGGGACTTCGAGATTGTATGATTGAAGATGGACATGCACACCATAAGACGTGCGCTGAAAACAAGCCCGTGATTCCGTTCTGTACGGTCGGGTATTTTCCCTGCTGATCAATTACCCGCTAGAATAGCTCGACCTGCCACTCTAGTCATCAACACTGATCCACACACCATGCCTGGGACGCATTGGGTCGCCATCTTTATCGACAAGAACGGTGTGGGAGAATATTTTGACAGTTATGGTTTTCCGCCCCGTAAATAGTCACATCTGGCGTTTATACGCAAAAACACTTCCCGTACGTCCCATAGTACGCTACAACTTCAAAGCATCGCCTCAGACGTTTGCGGCTATTACTGTCTCATGTACCTTCTCTATCACGCCCAGAACACTCCGATGAAAACTTTCCAAAGCCTATTCTCGCCCACCAATCATACAACCAACGACGCTAAGGTGGTGAGATATTACAACACGTTTTTCAAGACTGTAAGGTCCTGCCGCCCTTCAAGAGGTTGCGTCCAAGCAGCGTGCGCCTATAAAAGGGACGTTCCGGCGGCGTGCCGACCATAACTGCCAAACA
Organism: Timema californicum; assembly: GCA_902141385.1. Classification (NCBI taxonomy): domain Eukaryota; kingdom Metazoa; phylum Arthropoda; class Insecta; order Phasmatodea; family Timematidae; genus Timema; species Timema californicum. The sequence goes on along the minus strand of CABFOW010005419.1, from coordinate 26,559 downwards.
TCATGGAAGGTCAAGACGTTTGCGCCAGCAAAGGAAAACCGGTGAAGCCACTTGCCATCACCAGTATTTTCAACATTTTGTTCCCGCTGGACGTAGTCGATGCCAAGCGAGTCATCGTCGGCATGAGCGTCAAGAACAACTTTACTCTCTATGTCCAGCTAGAAAAATGTGGAGGGAACTGTGCGATGTTTAACCGTATAGAGTGGCAAGAACTGGCCAGCTACAGGTCGGTCATATCAAAGTTTTTCAGCAACACGCAACCGCCTCAGAAGATTAGTCTGACTAATCATGAAAGCTCCCTGAGACGCATGTGCGGTGACCGTATGGCTGTCATCAACGAGATACAAGATGCCGTACTCAAGCGAGTCACCTATCTAGCACCTAGCTGGGCACGTCTTTGTGATGTGTGGGACCTTATCGACGTCGCCATCGACCGACGAGACATGTGGTTGACACCCATCGCACACTGTTGCAACGATTTGTTCGACACACTCGTTGTGGATGTATGCGACACGCTAACAGAATCAGCGGATGTCGTCGATCACGAACAGCCTACGGTGGAAACGCACATCAAAAACCTGGATCTTATCAGTGATACCTACTATATACGTCAAGTCGTCGGTTTGGACTATTACATACTGGATTGTGAACTAAAAACAATTTTACTGACGCATCTAAAAGACACTGTAGAAAAACGTATGAATGAATATTTGAGGCATTTCTGTAAAAATGTATAATAAATATTATGTATGATGTTTTTAATGTTTAATAAATACATATATTTGTAATAATTGTGTTTTATTCACTGTTTGTCCCTTACGAGTCCCAACTTGTCTGCCCACCAAACCGGCGCCAGGGTTCCGATGACTTCATAGGGAAAACACCGTTGCCCGGGTCAATGACCTCAATATCTATTCTTGTCTCAACTCGTATTGTTGGCTCGCCATGCTGTCTCCAGGGTTGCGATGACGTCATTGGGAAAACCCCGGTTGCCAAGGTCAATGCCCTCGATATCTATTCTTGTCCTGACTTGTCTTGTCGACCCGACAGACTGGCACCAAGTATAGGTCAACCCATTACCATATTAGGGGTTGTGACACATACCTCTAAAGAGGGGAATTGAAAGGGGTTTTTTTAACGCAGGGGAACCATTTATCACACTCTATCCCAAACGGTCGTCAGGAGAGGTTCGTGCTATTTGTTCCGGGTAGTCCAGTAGAGTCTTGTGGTGGAGGAATCAATGTTCATTCTACACAAGACAGCCATTTCATGAATTATTATATATTATCTAAGAATTCATGAAATTGTTAGATTGGATTTAGATTTTACTTTGGTACAAATTAGGAGGATTATATTAATAATACTTAGAACCGTGTCTTACTACCTGTTCAGGCTGTGCCCTTAAGTACTAATTACGCTAATGGGTTAGGAATTGGGAAGGTTGAATATAGAGGAAGTGAACCCACATTTGCTTAGAGGAAGAGTGTAAAACCATTTAGGAAAACCCACTCCAGTTCACCCGAGCGAGATTCAAACCTCAATCTCCCCGTTCTCGACAGTCTAGTTAACTACGCCACCGAGGTAGGCGAGAATTTCATTGCTAACATATTTGTCATGAAGGGAGGACATTAAAGAAATATTAATAATTTTTAAAATGACAGTTTTTCGTTTATTATGTTCCATGTACAGTTGTATACATTAAATTTGGTTTCTCATTCCCTTGTTTCCCTGATGTTTCTACTTTTTGTCTGTTTTTTCATAACAATGCTAGGAGGTGTGCAGTTTTGAATGTAGAATCCGAATTATTGTCAAAATCAACGAGATAGTTTATGGAGCTAAGAACAAATATCAATGAAGCTATTCACTAGTCCCGTTTTTAAGAGTATCTCGTTCCTAGCCGCAGCGTGTTGATATCACTTTTTTTTGGTAATAGGCTATTGTTGTGTGGTTCATTGTTGGTATGAACACATCATTTTTCACTATTGACTAATTATTTAAAATATTTTACTATTATTATTATTGTCATACGTATTTATAAAATAGTGGCAAAAACAAATGCTTGTAATTATAGACCAGTTTTTATCTTAAACACTTTCTCCACCACGTATTAGAGAAAATCATACATGAACATACTTTCTACCCCCTTAAAAATAAACTTTCAGATAATCAACATGGCTTTATTAAAAATAAATTTGTCATTGATTTAGTAGAATTTCTTGGGCATGTAGCCCCTCAAGTCTCTACCCAAGGTCAGGTTGATGCTATTTATTTTGACCAGAGTAAGTAATTTTACTCATGTCAAAATAGTATTATTCTCTCTAAACTTGGTAATTTTGGCCTCTCTCGCTCATATGAAAACTCGTTCAGCAGTTATTTGCATGAAAGATCATTCACTAAAAATTGATTCACACACCTATCATACATTTTTAGTCCCCTGTGACCTACCACAGGGTTCTAATTTAGGTCCTCTTCTATTTAATGTGTATATTGATGACAATGATAAATATTTGAACTCGTCTAGTTATTTACTTTTTGCTGATGATGTAAAAATATTTAAAATTATCAAACCTATTACCGATTGTATAGAGCTACAAAATGATGTAAATGGTACTCTACAATGGTATTTTGAAAATGGAATGTATATTAATAAATTTAAGACCAAATCTATAACTTTTATTAGTAAAACTAATCCTTTCTTTTTTACTTATAAATTGGGCAAAGAAAACATAGTTCGCACCATTTATATTCATGATCTTGGTGTTCTTCTTGCTAACAAACTGTTTTTCCACAATCATGTTGACCATATAATTTCCAAATCATTGAAATTACTTGGACCTATTAAATTTATTACTTCATCATTAAAGAAAGTTGACTGTTTTTTATGTCTGTACTACGCCCTGGTAGATCTAAGATACCACATTGCTACTGCTACTGTTGCTTGGAATTACAATATCTTAACTGACTTTCTTAGGTTGGAAAACGTTCAAAGAAAATTTATCACTGCGCGCTATGATAAATTCTTCACTAACAGGATTTATTATGATTATGACAGAATTTGAAACTTCTTAGCGCTCCAAACTCTCTTCTCGCGTAGGCTTTATTGTGATGCCCTTTTTGTTTTTAATATCTTCAATAGCAAAATTTATCGCAAATTTGCCCTTGATCATGTAGGAGTTCATATCCCTTCTCGGGCTTCTCGTAATCCAAAATTATTTTTTCTCAATAGTTCTTATAAGGTGAGCCTTATAGGTCGTTGTATCCATAGCGCCAATTCTATGTTTGTCGAATTAGACTTCTAACAATCATAAGAGAAAAGCTAAACTCAGAGATTTATTTAAGGAACCCCCATATCAATAAGTTATCATGTCGAGGTTCTGCCTATAATATTTAAATTAACAATATTCTGATTTATTTTTTGCATATTGTTACTGCTTTTAACCACTCTTTAGTTATTTTCTATTATTGCTATTTTTATTATTATCATAATTAATTACAATTTTTGATAACTATTTATCAGTATATCTCTTATGAGCTAGGGATTAGAAACGGTATTCTTAAAAGCATGGCAATAATTGGATTATTTCCAGTCAGTTTGGCTAGTGCTTAATTTCTCTTATTTTCTCATGTAATATATGTGTGTGTGTGTGTGTGTGTGTGTTTAAGGTACTTGTGTACTTATCAGTGCTGGTCTGTTATAGGTCTTACGGCTGTTGGCCAACACCATAATAAAATAAATGTAAATTGAATTATTATTATTATTATTCCTTAAATTTTAGACATTCAACTTTTAAAATGTAAATGCTTATTAATAACATATAATTGAGTTATTTTTAAAAAATAATAACCATAAGGTTTTAATACATAACACTAATAACGCTGGAGGGGTCATTTTGATCGCTATAAGAATTCAATGTTTCATCAAATCTGTATTGTTGAAGGAAATATTTTTGTTGTGACTTTTCATAAAATAGGATTTCAAATGTTTAAAAAAAAATCATCATACCTAGATGACACAGGAGCAATACATTTTAACGCTGTAAAGTTCTTGCTTTATGACGTATTTTATATTTAGCATAGCACTAAACAGTGAATAGAAATACTATCAGGAATATAATATAATGTAATAAAAAATAATATTTGTCACTTATATCTGCTTTATATTTCAATTACTCTGTCCTGTAAAGGAGGATAATGGTATTAGAAACGGTATTCTTAAAAGCACGGCAATAATTGGATTATTTCCAGTCAGTTTGGCTAGTGCTTAGCTTTTGTTTATTGATGAGCTTATGCTATGGCAAGTGAATAAATGTACTGAAACCGAAGCTGGAAAACAAGTGGGAGATTACATTTGGTCAATTTTTCTAGACGAGATTGTTGCTTTCATTGCGTTGCTATTTTCCAGAGGAGCATAACACGTTGGCAGTATTGTATTAGATCTTCTGTGGTTAACTATGTGAGGCTTTTCTGTCTCCTCCCAAAATATTGGAAAAACAGTCTCGAGGACGTATTCTGGTTGCTGCGTTTCGATGAGCGTGCTACTCGATCTACTAGCCTACAGACAGTTAATTTCGCTCGTCTCTATACTGTATGAGATACATTAGTTTATTATTGCAATAAACGCTATACGCCTTACCAGAGCCACACCGGGGAATAAACGCTCTTTCCCATCCCAGGTACACATAATACATGTTAAACAATCACGAAAAATTCGTAATAAATTTATGGATTTTGGAGGATGCTACTCGAAGAACATGTGCAGGGCTTCTCCTTTCTTAAGGAAGACAAGCTGCATCCTGAGAACGAATCTATGTCAAAAAATGTTATTTTAAAGCTCATGCGACCATCGCACAAAAAAAAAGGCTGAATATCATTACATTATTTACATCATTGAAGCTGTTATGGAGACTGGAAACAGAGAAAATGAGCATTGTAGGAACAGTTAACAGCACCAGGAAGGAATTGTCAGAGTATGTGAAGACATCTAAAGCTCCATTACATTAAACCATGGTTCTGAAGGTTCAAGAAGTCATTTCATTAACTGTGTACCAAAGAAAATAACAGAAGAACATCATGTTATTGAGCACACTCCACCAATTGTTGAGATACGTGCTAAATGAGAAGAAGCTGCCAGAAAGAGTGAAATTCTATAACTCTACAAAGTATGGCGTTGACATAATCTACATAATGGCTTATAAATTCATTGTAAAGGCTGCTTCTCTTGAGGTGGTCATTGCAAGTTTTCTACAACATTCACTCAATGAACAGGCAAATTACAAGGAGCCCACCGTTATGAAAATCTCTCAGTACAAATCCATACTTCAATTTTGTGAACGAACTTAGAGTAAAGTATGTAGGAGAAAAAAGAGGAAAAACAGAAACATTTTAAAATAATATTCAGCTTCAACAAAGCCACAAATGGTGCAAGTTCCAAGTGTTTACTGCATGTAAGAGGAATACAAATGTTGACAGTATTTGTAACTTTAACAAAAAAAAGTCTGTGACAGGTGTTCAGGTTCAGTAATCAAAAGTCACTTGTCTCAAGTGCCAGGAATGTGAGTGTGGCCTGGCCATTTTTCGGGTATCCCACTTTTTGGTCTATTACGCGAGTACAAATGTATGCAATTCTTTTACAGGCCTAATATATACATATTGCGTGTTACAACTCTTCATATTTGTAAATTTACTTCACAATTTTTAATATAATCTAATATAACATATTACTGTCATGTATAACATTTCGCGATATTAAATATGTAACAAGAAATGATTGTATAAAACAATTTTAAATTATTATTATTACTATTACTACCTGCATAATCAATCTTGTTAAACTATGTACCCAATATAAGCTACTGAACTGTTCTATAATTACAAATTGTATTCCAATTACTGACTACTAAAAATTTCATGTCATATATTTCTATTCATCCTTATACAATTTTTAAGATAATTAATTTTTCATTATATAGATTATATTATAATATACTTACATATATAATGTATTATAATATACATAAATATATATTATAGTATAATACACATAAATTCATGTAATTGTAAATAAGACGTCAGTTGTTATCAAAAAGTGTGCTATGATGTTATTAAAACACATATTTAAACATATTGAGCATATTGTTTGAGAAAAAACTATCTACATGACCGGTAATGGCCTTTCAATGTATAAGCATGTTCTTGAGCCTTCACGCGTTAAAAATATTATATCTTTATTATTATTATTATTATTATTATTATTATTATTATTATTAGCACCGCGTCTTACTACCCGTTCGGGTTATACGCACTTACGCTAATGTGTAACGATAGGGTGATTGTGAGATGAAATATAGGACCTACAGTTTAACGTGGAATCCGAACCACGGTGGAGGCCTGGCATTCCCCACATTCACAAGATGTCTTGTAAGAGGTGAAGGAAGGGTTTGGCAATCAGATACATCTGTGCCGGGACCGTGGATTGAACCCCAGCCGCCAACATATAAGTCTGACACCTTACCCCTAGACCGCCAGGTCACCTATATCTTAATACTTAAGCAAATTAATATATTATATGTATGTAGTGTTTAATTAAGAATGTAATAATTTGTTCTTGTTTGATCCGTGTTCAGATGACTTCTCTAAAGTTCCTGCAAGATATATAATTGCTTTCATGGGTGGGCTTTCATTGGCTCTACAGTACGCGCTCAACGTAAACATGTCAGTGGCTATAGTTGCAATGGTGAAACATACTGGTCAGCTCGACCAATATAACAGTTCAAAAAATGTAACAGAACTAGAAACGTGTCCAGGAATATTACTTCAATATGATGAAGATCAGGTGATTAACTTTTACAAAGTATTTTTAATAGGTTCAAGATTTATTTTATAATTAATTACTTTAATATTCTTATTAAATAAACATAATTTGTGTGAGACTCACTGTAAAATCTAAATTCTTCAAACTTATTTAAATATTTCAACTTAAGTTTTATGCACTTAGAAACTCATCAGGAAACATTATTCTATATTTATCATCTCCCTCCATCAATCATAGAATATTTTGTTTAAAGTTAGAAATATATATACTTAAATATATTTGTATAGTAAAAATATATAATATTTAGTCCAAATACAATCATCGAGGATTGTATATCCTTATTCGAGATATCGTGTTACCGCAGTAGGTAACGTGCCCTATTAGATCACCTAGGTCATAGTGTTATGACGCTTGTGACACAATCGGGTTATTTTATGTGACGTAATTTTGGTGCTGTTCAAACTCGCCTGGTCATTGACCCAATGTCCAATTCGTCTCATGGTTTGGTCATCCTGAGGTCATTGACCCTATGGTTTAGTACCAGCCTATTTTCTCATCTTTTCTCCATTTTGTTTTCACCTCATTTGAATTTTTCTATGAGGATTGTGTCCCATTGGTTCGAATCCCTGGAAGGACGTTGGTGCTTTTTTGGGGGAGATGGGGAGATTCCGGGACTTTGTTTTGAATCCACTGAGAGTGCAAGAATCAATCTCAATTAAGTTTGTAACATAAGGTCCTATTGTGTCCTTGAATGTGCATGCTGCTTATTCAGAGATCACCCTTATGTGTTGACTCTTATTGGAACATGCTGGTAAACATAAGGTCTTATGTGTGTCCAAAGATGTATAGTTCCTTAATACTAACGTGGTTGACTATATAGCTTCGTAGGCAATATATCGCCATACCCAAAATAGGAATATCAGTATATCAATGTAAATGTTAAACTTTTTTTTACTATATGTCGTTAATTTACTCAGCCCTAGTTATATTATCAAACATTGATAATGGTCTAGGAAATTAGTGTTTTATGTGAGCAAATTGTTTTATAAAATGGGATTAAGAGTATTGTATTTATCAACAAAAATGATGGAGAGGTGGTTTTACCTCACTGACATAAACAACATAGATACAGCAGGTGGTAAATAAACATTGACTTCTGCACACTATTCAAGAAAAAAAGTTCGTTTATTTATAATTCACCCTGGGAAAAAGATAAATATTGCACGCGGTTAACACTGGCTTACTCACAAATGTCAAGTGCATAGTAGCCATGATCTCATTCTTCACCAACGAAGACAACATTAACAGTAGATTAATAATAGCTTCTTGACAATAGTCAAGTGGATACCAGCCGTAATCTCATTTTTCGCCAAGGAATACAACATAAACAGCAGGTGAACTTGCTTCTTGAGAATAGTCAAATGTATGAAAGAGGTAATTACACTATTTTGTTAGAACCCCGATTTAATAGCCAATCGGGCTATACACTGCGATCTTATTCTTCACCAAGGAAGACAACATACGCAGGAGGAAATTAACAGCTCCTTGACAATAGTTAAGTGCATAGGAGCGGTGTCTCATTCTTCACCAAGTAAGACAACATAAACAGGAGGTAAACATTGCTTCTTGACAATAATAAAGTGCATAGGAGCTATGTTTGTTTATCTAGTGTGACGTGGTGCTCATGGTAGCCTAAGCCCTCTCCATTTAGTTTATAGGCGCAGTTGAGGTGCGAAAAACTGGGCGAGTGCAGCACCGAACAATGCCACTTTCTCTATCTCCATTGAGCTCATGCTGGACCGTTACGCCTAACTAGGCGTGTTCAAATAAAAAAACATAACAATAATAAATATAAGTTAGCAAAAAGTTAGAGTGTGCTGAGTGAGTAAAAGGAGCAAAGAAAAACTGGGCAAAACCTAACTGAAGCCCAGCACACGCAATAAGAACTATTGCGGGACTTGTCCCCACAGTCACCCTGAATAATATAAGTAATTTCAAGAACGTGACTACATTTCTGGTTTGATTATTAGACAACATGTTTTAGTTGCAGTATCCTACCTAAGGATGAACGTATGAAAAGGTAGATACAAACATAAAAGTCAAGAGATTTTTATTAAGATTCAAAAAGATATGGACAACAATGTATTGAAAGCAATAACCTCAAGAAAGATAGGGTATACAACATATGCAATCTAGCGTCATGGCCTCATAGGGAGGGCGCAGAACGTATAAGCGAATAGCCTCGCTAATAAAAACTTGGTTAAGCCGAAACAATAATAAATGACTCTTGACAATAACCTTAGCATAAATGACAATGTTCAACATAACAATATAAAGTTATTTCCTGCCAGTCATCTTTCATCTCTCCGTCCCATAAACGAGGAAAATATACAAAGTCCCAAAATTACAGAAAGCTAAAGTTGACGTTAGTCAGATAAACCAATATTAGCTCGCCAACACTTAACAAATATCTACCCGTCACTTAGTCGTAATGGCGGCTATCATTAACCTCTTACACGCGCTGATGGCGCCTAGTACTCTAATTTCATGAGAGAACGATTAAAGTTAAATATGATCAGAGAGATTCAATAGACGGAATATAATGACATTATATTTCAATAAGCAAAAGACAAAACCTAACATCTAACACAGAGTAATATAAACTACATTTGCTAGACAAATGCTTCCCAGTAAGAGAGTAAAGCTTAAGTCCTTTATACTCAGAGAAAACATTTAGTATTCAAAAAATATTGATATCACCAGATATTCTACTTTTGCCCAACTCCTAAACTTAATACTCAACATAAGCATCATGGGAAAAGTGTAAAGTTAAAGCCTATCAATATTAAAAATAATTACAAGTGAGGAAGATATATTATTGAAACAATATCATATTTCCTTTTTTGTTAAAAGTTCGTTAATATCAGAAATAAATACATGTCCAAAAGATATCTTATTGAAAAAGACATATTTCAGTTCATTAAAGTTCGTTAACATCTGACATAAATACAAGTGAAAAAAATGCCATATTGAAAACGATATCATATTTCATTTTTGTTAAAGTTCGTTAATATCAGAAATAAACACAAGTCCAAAAGATATCTTATTGAAAAAGACATCATATTTCAGTTCATTAAAATTCGTTAATATCTGACCTAAATACAAGTGAAAAAGATATCTTATTGAAAACGATATCATATTAAATTTTTGTTAAAGTTCGTTAATATCAGAAATAAATACAAGTCCAAAAGATATCTTATTGAAAAAGACATCATATTTCTGTTTAGTTAAAAGTTCAAAGCTTAAGTCCACAATATTTGACATCAATTATACGTATAATGTTTAAAGTTAGAGTTTTTTGAAGATTTGAAATAATTATTAAGAGCCGAACGTGAATTTGAACGATAAAAATTATGCCGAAAAGGAATTTGTCTTACATGGTTAATATCCGAAGCCCTAGCTAGTACATGCTACTTCCAACGCCACTCCCGGAGTGGCGCTTAACCCACACGATCCCAATTTTATACAGAAAGCATAGTTCACATCACACGGAACGAAGGGAAGACAAGGGGGAAACCAAAGAATATAATGAGGCGTGGAATATTCTACGAGCGTCTAAACGGCAGACTTGGGCACAGGTGAAGTGTTTCTTCTTCCTAAATGAAGATCTTTGGGTCGGAGAAGCCGTTGCTGGGCGTAGGAATAGGCGCGGTCCTCAGTATACCGAGATTAGTCGTCTGGTTCGGGTGTGAGTTTTTCGATGGGCCGTTCGTGCGTGTAGTCGTGTAGCCAGGCCGGCCGAAGATGGTGTCGGTATAATTGGTAAGTTGATTGTTTTTGTTTGGTTGCGGGTAGCTTGTGGCTAACAATGCTACAATGCTCTGATCTAACTCAACCTCTAATCAAATTCCAGAGGATATAAAGTCTATTCAGCGTAGTAATTGTTTTCTGAAAGGTTTTTTTACCTACCAGAAATCTATTATATAGTGGGATATTGGACATTGGTAGGAAAAAAGACCTTCCAGAGAGCAATTCCTACCTATTCCTAAGTGAAGTATACGGCTGACCCGACGGCCGCGCCCACTCTACCCACATGTAGCTGGGTGGCTTTGCGAGCTAAAACCACAAACACGGTAGATTAGAACATAAGGATGTCAGTGTAAATATGTTGTTGGGTGGGTGTAACGCCTTGACGTCCGTGTATCTTGAAGATTGGGTAGTTTTCAACAATAAGCCAGACACATTCCTTTAAGTGATTTATTATTGAACTCAACAAAATAAGTACACGCAATAAGTAGAATTTATTTCATTAAAATGTGTGGTGTTTTTAATTCACTTTAAGCGTATCTTTATATATAATTAAAATTATTTCGTAATATTTAAAGTACAAGAGCAAATAATGGTTGTTTTACCTCTATTAAGAGAATTACTTTTAGCTCCAATAAAATAAAAGTATCACTATTATCAATAGTCTTGGGAAAAATAACATCCAACAAACTTACACCAGATACAATACACAGATAATAAAATTGGAATTTTAAATGGTTCTAAAACCAGTTATTGGTAATTTGAATAGTATCCAAGGTTATTTAATTAGCTAATACATTTGTTCCAAAAATGTGGTATGCATATCACCATTGGCACGTAAGCCTACAATTATTCCTGGTGGTACGCTGTGAGAAGCCAAACAAAACAAGCAAATTAAAGTTGAAAAAAGGTAATGTCTTATTAAATCTTATAACTGTATTATGACCAAGTCAAACTAAAAGGAAATGAGATTTAAACAGTGGTTGGAGAGGTAAATATTATTTTTTTTTGTATTTCTTTGGTGCCTGTGCACTATTATACATATTGATTGAGTAGAAATATATGAATAGTTTTGTGTCAATATATTCCTGGGCAACATTAAAAATGTACCCAAATAGTAAATAATCAGCATTAACTTGGTGGTATTCCTAAATATGGGAATTTTTTGGACAGTACGCCATTTAAAAAAAAAAAGGAACTACTGCTTTAATACAAAAGATAAAAAGATTAATTTAACTTCTATAAAAATCTTTATTAATGAAATTTTTGTTAATGTAGATCAATCAACTTGACTTTCAGGAAGGAGAGTTTGAGTGGAACGATGTGACGCAGGGCCAGATTCTTGCCTCCTACTATTATGGGTACATAATGACTCAGATTCTTGGAGGCTACCTCGCCGGTAGGTTTGGAGGAAAATACGTTCTTGGAGGAGGAATCTTTGCCTCTGGAATAGTAACGTTGCTATTTCCTATCCTTTCCAGACTACACGTCTACGCTCTCATCACGGCGAGGATAATGCAGGGAGCCTTTCAAGTTAGTTATCACTTATCAGATACCCGTACCCAGATGTGGACTCAGGGCTCTTAAGTGGTAGTTGAATTTTGTTCCGGTAGCTATAATATTGATATTACCTATCACCTGTTTATTGAAAATGGGAGTAGAAATACAGTTAAGTAAATATTCCAGATACGCACTATTCTAAAACTAACTAATTTAATAATATAATACATACAATTAATCACAAAAACTAAACGTTGGATATAAAGACATGTATGTGGGTAAGATACCCCATTCCTATATTATTCCTATACCATACAGAGATAGTGTGTGTGAACTATATTCTCTGATAAAGAGCCGGACACAACTGGACTACTACTCAGTTAGTTTGTCCCTACCTGGAATTTACACTTTCACAGATCAGAAGCCATTGATTGGTCAAGCTAGGAACATGATCGTAAGTTAGGTGGCCGTTCTATGTCTTCCTATAATTCATATATACAACTATTAATTTATGTATCTGAGCATTCTAAATTTATGTACTGTACTGTACATGTATTATACATGTAGGTCACCTTTCAGCTTTCAACATTATTAATAGATTACAAAAAAACTTTATTTTTTTGTGTAAAGGTGGTTTGAGGTGGAAAGCACGCTATAATATTTTAAACATTGTACACTATAATAATCCGACATCTTAGCTCAACCGGTAGCGTGTCTATCTACTGAGCTAAGGGTACCGTGTTTGATTCACGGTATGTCTGAAAACTTATCATTTGTGAAATGTTGGTTTTCCCTTTCATTGTGATGAATTAACGGACGGGGGCTGGATGTTGTGCTTGTCCTAGTCTTAAGTTGGATTATAAGCCATATTAAACTACGCCATGCCTAGCAAGCTGGTAGTGAAAAATAATTATATGGCTTGAATAAAATACTGACCCGTGCCACAGGCTGGAAATATTAATGGATGTAAAAATAATGTACACTATAATAGTCGCTCGTGTGGTTACTGATTTGCATCGTTATTATTATTATTTATTATTATTATTATTATTATTATTATTATTATTATTATTATTAGCACCGCGTCTTACTACCCGTTCGGGCTATACGCACGATTTGCATCGTGTTAAATGTGAATTTGTTTTTTCTCAGTATCCTATATAAATTATCATAATGATAATTCCAGCTTCTCTACTGTTAATGAACAATGGTTATGATGTTTTACTGTGTATGTAACTATGCACTATGGAAGGTAGACTTATTTTTAAGACCAAAATGACTTAGGAACGATTAAACGATTTAACATCGTTAAATGTTAATCAAACCCATAGGAGTTATTTCCAATTATGTTTTTGAGAATAATGTAAGTTACTCAATTTTTATTAGGTATCTATACTCTAATTTTGATCAAATATTCTTTTGTTGGATGCCTATTGTGTAACAATAACTACATGTTATTGACTTTTATTATTTGATTTTTATAATTTAAACAATTTTTTCCGATATTTTGCTGATTATTTTAACGTAATATAAATATTGAAAATTATTATTATTAATTATATTATTCATAATATTCGCGTAGGTACTATAAAGTTTGCCTTTGGAACTTTAAAATCTAGTAATGTTTCACAGTAAAACTACACAATAAATAGTGGCTATTGTTAATAAATTAAAATAAATTAAAAATTAATATTAATACAAATAGGAATGAGTTGATTTTATTTTGGGTTGTGTGGCAGGGGGGAGGGTGTGAATATATTTTTTAAATATACCTATCATGTAAAGAAAGTGGCGTGCAGTAGGGAAGGAAATGAATTTATTGTATTCGGTGAATCAGTCAAGCACCGGTACCTGTAGAATTTAAAGAAACGCTAGACTGGTGATATATTCGCTTGTTATCGCACGTCAGAATTTTTGTTTTAGTAAATGTCCATGTTCAGACCAGATATCCCAGCAGATTTTGCATCCAATATAGTTTTTGGAAGCGCTGTTTATATGTGTGTTCTATTAATATTTTTAAAATAGTGAATTCATGGTAAGTATTTATTACTTTTACTCATAATGTACATATGTATTACTTTTATAGTGACATTGACATTTTGGTTTATGTTTTCTATATTAAATTAAATTATATTATTAATTAATATATTTATAAAAATCATGTTCTTTCTTACAAGTAATCTTGTTATTATAATTATTAATCAAAGGCATTTTTATAAATAAGCAATATTATTACTATTATAATTATTATAAATTAAAATCTTGATTAATTAAAGTTATTAGCTTATACTTGAAGGAGCCTTATGAAAATCAATCGCCCCCTTCGACAACAAGCCCTGGATCCACCCTTGGGAAGGACAGTTACATGTACTTCTACACTAGCATGGTATTTAATGACAGTATCCTGTTAAAAAACAAATACATGTATATACTCCTATATTTAACTGTTACCGATAGTGAAACTGGATACTGGCCCATCTTACCACTGTACGTGTGTATTAAACATGTAAAGAATATAAACTAATGCTTTATATAATATATATTGACGAAATAAAAGCTTTAATAATGTTAAATATTTATAAAATCTATTAAATAAGCTAAATAGTTATTATTATCCTTGAAGGCAGTAAGATATCAACTAATTAGCGTCATAAGCCATTGTTATATATGTATCTTTTCTATCCCTGTTTATTTTTTACCCACCCGCCTCGGTGACTTAGTTGGATAACGCGCTTGTCGTGTTGAGCTCGACTACTGAGGACGGGGAGATCGAGGTTCGAATCTCGGTCGGGTGAACTAAGGGTGGTTTTTTCCCTAATGTTTTTCCACTCTCCCGCCACGCAAATGCGGGTTCACTTCCTTTAATTCAACCTTCCCAATTCCTAACCCATTAGTGTAATTAGTACTTAAAGCGTATAGCCCGAATGGATAGTAAGACGCGGTGCTAAATATATATTTTTTACCCCAGGGAATGGAATAAGCGTCCCAAATTTTCCAGTTTTCACAAATCAAACAAGGAATGATTATTTAATCTTTAGATTTTACATTAGTAAATTTATTCTATATCTGAATCATATCAATGAAATAAGTACAACATTAAATTGAATGTAGTTTGTAGTCTCGAGTAATATACTAAGCACATATTATTAATAGCTAAAACCCATTATACAGGTTTTCATTTACGATAGGGGATTATTTAAGTAGTTAAAAAGTAAATATTTTTTAGCATTCGCGTGGAGGGAGAGTGTATAACAATTAGGAAAAACAACCCTCAGTATATCGGACCTGGATTCACACCCTTATCATCGGTAATTTAATATAGGTCAAGAATGACCGCTTAAACTATGTGGCGATCATAGTGGATTTCAATTTTGTTGTTAATCACTAACGTACTACGAGTATTTCATATGGTTTCTAATTTAAAAATAATATTCCAAGCATTCTCTTTTATTTTCTCAGGGTGTCATGCTGCCAGCCATGCACTCTATGTTTAGCCAATGGTTTCCACCTAACGAGCAAACAAGTTTCTCAGGAATTATTTTCTCAGGTGGGTTAACTAATTATGTGTTTATTCAAATCTTACTATAAAAGTACTTTCTAAGATAACTATACATAAACATATGACTATTAGCTAAGAGCAAACTAATCTAACACTGCCACAGAACAATCAGATCATCTAATTAATTAACAATGAATTTAATATTAAGATTAAGTAGCCATTTTAAATATAAATCTGTTAAAGTGCAGGTATAGTCCTTAATAAATATTAAGATAGAAATTCGACTTGATAAATAAATTTACTTTATGAAAACTTAATATTACATCCATCCTAAATAAAATTACCTTAAAAAAACTTCCATCGCCTGCATTTCTATAAACCTCTCCTTAAAATCCCTTCACTACCCCATATCTATAATATCAGCACAGACTCTCAAAATGACTAAACTTATATCTCATTAAAAAACTTATTTAAAGTTATACATTAATTCCAATTTTAGCAATGCTAGATTGTATTAGAGCGTCATACGTGATTAAATTTATATACATTTCAAAATAAATATAACAATTCAACACTTAGTCTTTGTAATTGGGTATAGTTCTGAGCGTCCTATTTTTCAGCAGCTACCAGATTATCGGCCTTAATAGACCAACTAATGAAAAGTGGTCCTGAATAGTAGACGAGCCAGCATGGCTCAGTTGTAGATAAATTATGCATAAAGACAAATATCTTGGATTTAATTCTCGTTGTCACTTTTCACTAAATTGAATTTAATCATGTATTTTTAAGATATTTTTTTATTCGAATAGTAACATTATATCCTAATCTTGAATAGTTTAACAGTTTGTCAACCCATCTTAGCTTTTCTTTTGCTTGATAGGGGTATGCATAGGAAATTCACTTAGGTAATAAAACCGGTTTTTCCCTGCACAAGATATTATTTTTCTTTCGATAATACTTTTAAATATTATTTTATTTATTCGTTTGTAGGATTATTATATAAAACTTATTATTTCTAAGAATAAATATAGCATGTATATTCTTGTCAATTTATCTTAACGAATAAAGGCAATTTACAATTATAATGAATAAAAAGGGTGCTAAAAAGATTAATGCTAAAGATAATAACGTATTTTTAGAATTAGGCTCTCTAACGGCACGTTTAATATCGCTATCCACTCCATGATGATCAAGCTGACTTATACAAAGTGTTTTAATATTGTCCCTAAACTAATATTTTTAAGAGTGCAAAGTGTGTTAAGTAATAGTTCATAATTGAACACTCTTCAATCTGTATATTGATCAATACATGTTCAATCCCTTAGAGTATAAAAAAAAGCTTTATACTTTCCATTAGCTTAAGTTACACTGATCAAACGTGTAAGTGTATAAAACTCAATTTAACCATCATACTATCGTCAGTTCTCCTCCTAAGGATGTGTCTAACCTAGTTTGCTTTGTACAGAAGAATCACGTCCACAATTATTGTTCTCTTCTCACCCACTGTTCTTAGGACCTCTTCATTTGCCACCCTGTCCACCTGATCTTCTCAAATCGGCTCCAGCACCACATTTTAAAGTTATCCGAATATTTCTTTTCCTTCCTCTTAAGAGTTAAAGTTTCAGCTCCATACAGCGCGTTGCTACAAATGTGACATTTTATCAGTTTCTTCCTCAGTTCCAAACTCAACTTGCTGGTCAGAAGTAACCTCTTCTTGTTGAAAGTTTCCTTGGCCGTGGCAATCCTCGACCTAATTTCTTTAGTGCAGTAGGCATCCTTTGTCAGAAGACTTCCCAGGTACTTGAAATGCTCTTTGTTTTCCAACTCTTGGTTTCCAGTTAAATTATGACTTCTTTCAATAACCTATTTAAGTAATTCGCTGTTTCAAAAGTATAAAATTAATATTTGGGTGTAAATAGTACTTATTTTTAAGCAGATGCATTTTGTGCGTGTCTGTGTGTGTTTCAGCCATGCACCTTGGTACTGTGACAGCGATGGGATTATCTGGCTACTTGGTGAGCTGGGGAGGTTGGGAATTAATTTTTTATGTCTTCGGTGGTTCAGCCATTGTTTTTTTCTTCCCGTGGCTGTATCTAGTCTACAACTCTCCTCAAGTTCACCCAAGAATCTCTCTCCAAGAAAAGACATATATACTCAGTGGCTTGAGAAAGGACTTGGAAAAGCAGAAGGTTTGATATACACTACAATGGTAAAAGTCTGATGCCATACGATACACTAAAATATAGATTTTTAATTTTAATTCCTTTCAATGCCTCGTAGGGAGAAGTATTGTGTTCGTTAAAAAAATCGAAATCAAGATTATGATAAATGTCGTTCCATGACCCCCTGATGCTGTTTGTTTGTCTGTATTTTGAACTGGAATCGTGATCATTTTACCGACCGTGTTGGAACTTGATATCTAGGGTTTTCAAAAGGTTCCTCTGAAAAGTCTTGTAATTAAATATCTAACAAAAAAAATTAAGGTAGTTTACTGAATGCAAAAAGTGAAAGAAACTATACTCTCGAAATCCTCTCTAACAATTTTAATTAATTTATTTTCAGGGCACCTTAAAGACAAAATTGCAACTATAATTATT
The DNA here is from genome assembly GCA_902141385.1 of Timema californicum. Taxonomy (NCBI): domain Eukaryota; kingdom Metazoa; phylum Arthropoda; class Insecta; order Phasmatodea; family Timematidae; genus Timema; species Timema californicum. The sequence continues at coordinate 8,345 of CABFOW010005419.1, read as the reverse complement.
GAATCATAAAAATGACTTTTAGGTTAATTTCTGTTGGAATAGCAATCTGACCTTTATTCACTTAGATCTTTGTACATTTTCTGTGCCAATGTTGGTGGTCATGTTTGTCGCTTTAATCTATTTTTTCTTTTCTGCTATACTTCTTTTATGTAAATTCTTAATTAATTTTTAGTCATTAAAGTGTTCGAATCCTGTTATGTTGTAAGAATAATTAGTATTCCTTTAAAATGCGGTAGCAAGCTTTCACTTAAAATATTCACAACTTTCCAATTTTTATCTTATCTCCACGACTATTTTGAATACTAAATAAATTTTCATTGTAAAGGTGTAATAGTATCAAATATTAGACTAATTTATTTAAAACATTATTTTATAAAACCAATAGTTTCTTAATTATAAAAATATATATATATATATATATATATATATATATATATATATATATATTAGTCGTATCTTTGAAAATTAAATGTATTGCTATGATATTTGATGGAAGGAGGGGTTCCTCTTTTCTTGGTGTTTATGTAACAGTTTATAGTCTTTAATGGAGTGTTTTTGCAACTATATATATCATTTCATTTCACAAATCTTAAGAGTTTTAATTAAATGTCTCTATTTTAAGATAAAAGAGAAAGAAAATCTGTGCGATGCACCACATCTTTTTTTTTACTTAAGTTCTAACACATGATCAATAAAGTTGTAAAGCCATTAAAAATCAATGTATGTACGCTATATTTGTGTTACAGTCTAAAGTGTTGGTTCCTTGGTGTCGAATGCTTACTTCAGTGCCACTATGGGCAGGCATATATATGAACTTTGGGCTAACATGGGTCTTGTACACCTTGCTAGCACAGCTACCAACCTACACTAAAAATATCCTTCACTTTGATATCAAACAGGTAATTCCAAATCGCGGCGAATCTTTATAATCCCACACGTTTATATCTAAAAAAAAATTATAAATAATATTTTATTTTTTATACCATATATTTAGCTATTAGGTAGTTTAACAATCATAAATATCCAGGTATATAATCAATTACAGCAGAGTTAATAAAGAAGGTCTTGAAATGTTAGCATCAAAAATTCATAAATTTCCATAGTTCATAATGGAACCATGAAGTATTACCACAAGAATGGAACGGAGGTATTGTAATGAGATTAGTGTAAGCCTACCAACAGTGCGAGGACGGCATGATTTCAATCTTCTACACGCGCCTCTTTCTCTCTCTCTCTCTTCATCCTTGTTTTGCAGGTATTCGGTCTCACTGTCAGGGTGATTATAGGGGACATAAGGGAGCGTAATTGAAAGAAAAGAGACACGCCTGGAAGAGTCTAGGTTCATTTAATTCTAACCCAGTATTCTAGAAATTGAGGATTCCATACTCTTAACTGTGACTTTTATATATACACGGTCGACAATAGCCAGAGGACCACCGGTCCAAGTTGTGGATAATGAAGTGAGTTGACCGACGCGTCTGGGAGTGGGCCAGCGTGCCTAGGAGTGAGCCGGCGTATAGAGTGAGTGGGATTGCGTGCCCGGGAGTGGGCTGACGTGTCCATTGTGTAGAATAATGTCTTGGGGAGGATCAGTGAATCCACCGTTCGTGTAACGTGAGTCAACGCAGGGTGACGTTCGCGGGGACAAGTGGCGATTTAAGTGAACTATATTAGTAACGTAGTCATTGATTGTTACTGTGGATTGTGTTAGTAATTAACATTTTTGTAACTCTTTTAATTATTTGAATAGTTATTATATAGGTTATAGGTTATCATATGTTTATTATGTGGTTTATAGTTTATAGTGACATGTGAACCGCCCGCGATCCCTCTAGATCACACGCGTCTACGTTAAAGTAATATAATACCCATTTTAAAGGGGAGATAAACACAGAGAGTAGTAATTATAGAGGTATATCACTACTAACAATAGGCTACACAAAGTTATCCAATATAATTTTAATTATATTTAAGACATTAGCAGAGGAAATAACTCGCGATTATCAGTGTGGATTTCATCAAAATAAATCAGCAACGGGTCATATTTTTACCACTCGGCAAATATTTGTAAACCATTAGGAATACTCAGTGGAGTAGTTAGCTAACGCGCTAGTCATGTTTAGCTAAACTACCGAGAACGGGGAGATTAAGTTTCGAATCTCGGTCGAGTGAGCTAGGGGTGGTTTTTTCTAAATGGTTTTCCACTCTCTCTCTCTCCACGCAAATGCGGGTTCACTTCCTCTAAATTCAACCTTCCATATTCCTAATTCATTAGCGTAATTAGTACTTAAGCGTATATCCCGAACGGGTAGTAAGACGCGGTGCTAAAAAAAATCAGGAATACAAGATGTAAGTGCATCAAACAAATAGATTTTAAAAATACCTATGATTCAATTAAAAAGAAACTCGCCTCGGTGACGTAGTTAGCTAACGCGCTAGTCGTGTTGAGCTCTACTGCTGAGGGTGGGGAGATCAAGGTTCGAATCTCGGTCGGGTGAACTTGGGGTGGATTTTCTAAACAGTTTTCCACTCTCCTTCCACTCAAATGCGGGTTCACTTCCTCTAAATTCAACCTTCCATATTCCTAATCCATTAGCGTAATTAGTACTTAAAGTGTATAACCCGAACAGGTAGTAAGACGTAGTGCTAAATAATAATAATAATAATAATAACTAATAAGAAACAAATTTTATGGAATTTTAGTTATGGTTGAAATATGGAAAAACTTGTCAAGCTAATTGGGGTATGAATGACAAATACAAGTGGAAAGGTACGGGTCGGATTTGACCTATTAGATACTTTTGAAATACATAACAGATTGTAACAAGGTGATGCACTTTCCCATTATTCTTTGATCTATCCTAAGAGTACGATATTCTGGTAATGAAGAATATTAGGGGTGGATTGACATTAAATGTACAATTTAACTATTAGATTACGCACATGATTAAACTTTCTTAGGTAATGGTAAGGAAAATGTTGCAAAAAATACATGAATCTAACTAGAAAATAGTAAGGAATTAGGTTTAGAAGTGATTGCTGAAAAGACTAAATAAATGATCACACAAAGAGCACATATTTATAACGATAATTTAAAGATTACTCTGAAAAACATATCATTTGACAGGGTTAATTAGTTTAAATATTTAGGAAAAATGTTAGCTAGTGATAACGTTATTAATGTGTAAATTGGTAAAAGAATACAGTCGAGAAATGAATACTATTACTCGGTCAGTAAGTTGTTAAATATCGCCTGCTGTCAAGGAATTAAAACTTGGAATACACAAAAAATACTTTTACCGATTGTTCTCTATGGGTGTGAAACATGGTTTCTGGTCTCATAATTGTTATGGTGTTTCAAAACAAGGGGCTTAAAAATATATTTGATCCAAAAAGGGATGGAGATAATGGAAAGTAGGAGAGGCTTAACGAGTTACATAACCTGTAATCTTCGCAATGCATTGTTAGGATAATCAAAACTCAACAGATTATGGTGGGCAGAATATGCAGCATGAATGGAAGAACTTAGCAGCTTGTTCAAGATATTGACTGACAATACAAATGTCAAGAGATTTGTGTAAAGACCAAGACGAAGATAGGATAACATTAGAATTGACTTGAAAGAGATAGGGTGTAATGAGGTGGACTAAATAGTACTAGCTTAAGATACATACATACATACATACATACATACATACATACATACATACATACATACATACATACATACATACATACATACAATATAACAATTTTTCCTTCTAGTATCTATCCCTTTATGACATACTTTTGTATACGTTATTGGAGAATATATGAACTATATGTATCCCAAAATTATTTATTGGAAAACTCAATTTAGCTGCATGTTTCATACACTAACTATGATAGTTTTATATTAATACATTTAAATTAAATAATTAATCTAACATGTATATGATTGTGGTTTTACAGACTGGAGCTCTATCCGCCATACCATATCTGTTTGCATGGACAGGAAGCTTATTTTGGAGCTACATTTCCCAATTGTTGCGAAAGAAGAACATCATGTCACAAATCACCACCTACAAATTATTCAATGGAATAGGTAACGAAGATTAAAATGGTTTATATATTACTTGCGTAACCTACTTAATAACAGTGTAATTTTACCCACCTTGGTGGTCACATAGTGTAAGTTTCTGTACTCTTGTAATAGAGGAAATAACAGGCCAACGTTTTCAGTAAACAGCTACTCTATTCCACAAAGGCATCTGTCATCAAACTGCTAACTTAGTTGTGCCAGTTAAAGGCAAAAGTGGTTCTTCCAAATATTCACAATCATTAAAATAAAGTGAAACAAATTTATTAATTAGCTTAAATTAAAACGTTTTTATGTTCCCCTTATTGGTTTCAATGAAAGTAATATCCGAGGAAATAGAAGTTACACTATCTTTAAGGATGCATCAGATGGAGACAGTGATATTGAAAATATGACCTATAGCATATATAATTTTTTTAAACCTCACCATGTTATTTGTCAGTAGCAACGAGATCTTAGTTTTGTTGGTGAATGGGAAGCATTTGTGCTCAACTTCTTTGATAGTTTTAATAGTTACGGTGATAGCTCAACTAGAGTAAAAAGTTCCGAAAGCCAGACTCAAAGTTATTTAGAAAAAAAATTAAATAATTTTATGAAAGCCTGAATATCTCACTTAGATAAAGTGGTTAATAATTTACTTTTTTTTAAATAACACCATTCACCCTATCTTTAAAGTGTTACGGTAAAAATGCAGGTATTAACACTGAAATATGAGTACAGTAGCCCCATATCTTCTTTGGTGCTGACTGACAGCTCACAGCTGTCAGCTAAAAGCTTTTAAAAGTCACCAGACCAAATTTATGTATCCCTACGCCGAACCATATGATCTGCAAAAACATGTGTTTAGCAGCTGTCACTTCTGACGGTCAAAATTTAGGTCAATACCTAAATTTTGACTGTCAGAAGTCAGCTGTGAGCTGTCAGTCAGCACCAAATAAGCCATTGGGCTACTGTATTACTGTATATCCTAATGGTCCAAGCAATTTAAAGATATTTGTGACACACTGTTTTCGTTGTTGGATAACATGTTAATAGTTTAGTTTTAACTTTCACTAAAGCAACCTCAGAATACAATATTATATTATTAAAGGCACTTAAAGTCAAAACTGATTTTTAAAAATATTTTATGACAATTCTGTAATTTACTAAAAAGTGGCATCTTATCAAGCAGTTGCGGTTGAGACGTAATTTCATAATATCCAATTAAACTTCATATTATATATGGTGAGAAATAAAACATATTAAATGAAAAAACAACTTGGTTTAAACATTTTTAAACAAAATTATTAAAAATCATTATTAAATTTGGAAGATGCCAAAGAAGAAGAAGAAGAAAAATGGAAACGAATATATAATAAGTTAACGACACAATAGTTTATTTTTCTATATGAGTTTTTGTAAGGGTAATCTGGACAAGTTCAATTTTTAATGTATTTATTACAAAACACATTTAAATCATTTTTAACATTTTTGCAACTGATGTACTGTACATTATTTCTTGAAACAATAGTAAATATTTACAAAAAGCTATGCCTTGCCTTTGAAAACTAGTTGTTTATAAATTAAACCGAAAAAGCATTACTTTTTTTTTACTATGTTCTCGGCTTCATAGCAACTAATCTTATGTTCCCTCACCAATTCTTAGTTTTCAATGTTTTTAGCTTCATTAGGCTCAGCTCTATCCTTGTACCTGGTGACAGTGTTTGGCTGCAACACGACTGCAATCATGATCCTTTTTGTGCTCACAATGACTTCTAGTGGAGCCTTTCTTGGAGGTAGTGCTATTAACCACATTGATCTAGCTAACAACTTCGCTGGGACTCTTTCCGGAATCACCTTCACAATCACCAACTTTGCTGGCTTCTTCTCTCCACTCGTTACCAGTGCCATTATCAGTGAACGGGTCAGTAAAAAACAATATGTCTTATTTATCTAATAAGGTATAGAGATAATGTGTTCTCACTTTTTTTTTTGCCTATAGGACTTACCAAAATTCAACAATTGAAAAAGTAACCAAGAGTGATGAAAGAAAAGTTATGAATGGACTAGAATAATAAATGGTTGGATCAAGGGATAATATATGTCCTTTATCATTATATGTCTTTATAACAATAATGGGAAATACGTACTCATACACACCTTACGCGGGTAAGAGTACCCACGTATGTAATCTTAGTTATTATCTTATGTAAACAGGGGTACCTGGCGGTCTAGGGGTAAGGTGTCAGACTTATGTTATTGGCCCAGGGTTCAAATCCCAGTCCCGGCACAAATTTATCTGATTACCAAACCCTTCTTACCCATCTGGCAGATTGTGTGCTTTCACGCTTTTTTAATGTGTAGAATGTCAGGCCCCCACCGTGGCTTGGAGCCCACGTTAAACTGTAGGTCCCTCGGCTTTCCACCATACATCATCATTAGTAGTGTTCGGGACGTATGGCTCCACTACGTCACACCTTGAGATGCTCATGAACATACTTTCCACATCCGTACCGTTATTCCCCCACCCCTTGACCTACTCTCCACATCCGTTTTATTCCTCCTAGCCCTCCCTACCCAGGACTTGTTGGTTCTTGATGATTAATTATTAATGATTGTTAATTAATTATTGTTAATTGGTTATTGTTAATTAATTAATTGTTAGGATAGAGGTGTTGGAGCTTTAATTAATCTATTTGTTTATTAGAACCTTTCGCTAGGGCTGTCGGGGTAGAATGAACATTGACAGGCATCAATGGAGACGTGCGGTGCTAGTTGAGATCCCTCTCTAGCAAGTGTCAGTTGCCAACCCATCCCTTTCACTGACTGCTGGTCATAAGCACTTGAATTCTTCCTTCTCTTTCTTCACGCTGCCCAAATTCCCCCCGAGCCGTGAAGGTCGTAAAGGAAATGTTAAATTTGAACATCTGTGCTCCTTACAGACTCATTAACCTGTAGACCGCCGGTAATTCACTGAGCCACTCGTCGATGGCTCTGGAATTCGCTCACCGGTCGTTAATGAACCAAGAATAAATGCTGACACACTTTCTACCTCTGGTACTATTTCACACTCCCCTCTCCCGCCCACAAGCTCCCAGTAATAACCCGAGATCAGGAGGTACACGAATCGACACCCGCCTGTTAAATGCCGTTAACTATAACTCCGTCTTGTACAACCAGATTTGCAGCACTCAGGGGGCTCCGTCTTGAACAACCGGACATGCCGCACTCAGGGGGCTGTTAAAACCAAATATCTAGCAACCCCTTAATAGCCGCTAGCACCTCACAGCTTCTTAGCATTGCACATAGCAGGAATTTCTTAAGAATGACCATAAGACACGGTCGAAGAAATGTTCCGCTAACTGCTTGACACAGGATTCAAACCTGGGACGTTTTAAAAAACTTCTCTCTCTCCTAGAAGCTCCGCCTCAAACATTATGGATAGGTTGAAATAAAGTCACAATATTGTCTCAAATACGTAGAATGTATTATTATTATAGCAACCATTTTACATATATAGTCTAACTCCGCTTCTTTCCACCTGTTTTGTGACAATTTTACTAACACATAGCGTATAGACCGAACGGGTAGTAAGACGCGGTGCTAAATATTATTATATCTTAGCTGTGCTAATATTGCACGGTACTTCATACCATATCTCAAGAGCTGATGGAGTTTTTAGTATCACTAATAGGTTTTATTACGGTAACGTATTTACGCTGTTAAATGCACCCGCAACCGAGCAGTTTTTCTTGCAACATTAACTCCGCCTGTTCGTGTAAATGGGGGTACACTTTGTTTAGCAAATACCCTCGCGACATTAGCGGTGCTCGTACAGACTCTCTAGGACTCGTAAACTATCGGTGTTTCCCGCTCTCCCTCTACGCAAATGCGTGCTCACTTCCCAATTCCTGATCTATTAACGTAATTAGTACATAAGCGCGTACGTGTTTCTAAAATGTGTGGAGTTCGTGTGTGCCAGATCTTTTGAGTTTGCACAAACTATGCATGTTTTCCAATCTCCCTCTACGCAATTGTGGGTACACGCATGCTACTTGATTATTACGACATACAATGTATCCAGCTGTCCGCTACCAAATTATACATGTGAGTTGATTTCACCCTAAACCATTATTTGAAATAAGTCTTTTCTCTAACCATTTCCTCCAGTAAAGACAATATAATATTTAGTCACAAAAGAATGTCTAGCTATCTGGACAATTATTATGTTATGGTCAGATAAATAACCCGAGTGCTGATCAATAACGTTCATGTAGAGGCTAAAAAT
>CABFOW010005418.1:31174-42836 GCA_902141385.1 Timema californicum | reverse complement strand
CAATGTGCTGAAGCTACCGGTAGTTAGTCCCAATGTGCTGAAACTACCGGTAGTTAGTCCCAATGTGCTGAAACTACCGGTAATTAGTCCCAATGTGCTGGAGTTACAGGTAATTAGTCTCAATGTGCTGGAGCTACCGGTAATTAGTCCCAATGTGCTGGAGTTACCGGTAGTTAGTCCCAATGTGCTGGAGTTACAGGTAATTAGTCCCAATGTGCTGAAGTTACCGGTAATTAGTCCCAATGTGCTGGAGTTACCGGTAATTAGTCCCAATGTGCTGGAGCTACCGGTAGTTAGTCCCAATGTGCTGTAGAATTGTGTATTGTGTATACTACGAGGAATTCTAAAGTCTCTATAAGTATCAAATGTTATAAACCTTGGGTTTAACTTTAAAAACAGTACTGAACTCAAACATTAGAATAGTGTATATAGCTACAATATATATTTTCTGTTATGTCAACATTAAATATGAAGAAACTAGGGGCTTAGCCCACCAAGCGCCCCTTTCCCCCCTTTTTAGCAGCAATTTTAATGTGTGTAACACTACAGCCTCTAAATGTCAAGTTGTAAGCCCCACCTTAAATCCTGAACATTTGAATAAACTCTACTTGATATGATTCTAACTTTTACTAAAACTATTTGTGGTATTGTGGGGGAGGGGGTTCCCCCATTTACCCCTTGGTGTGACAGGGATCATACACAATAAGCTAACACTCATTGAATGCATCAACTGTCATCACGCCAATAAATTAAATGAATATGTGTTGACATAATGACATGTTGATGAAACTGTGTTGAGAATTTAAAGACAATGTCAATTTGAGGAGTTGTTCATCTTTATTTGGTTTATCAGGATATTTGAACCAGCTTAGTCATTTAACTGTACAATTCAGGCTATCCAGGCCACACATCATATCATGTGCTCAATGTGCGACCAACTAAAACACTCGTCTCTGTCAGATGCACATCCAGGAGTCCCGGGAGGGTCGACAGTTTCCCCACCCCTTGATGGCCCTGCAAGATGGCCGCCAGGGGAGAGCTTTCCAACAGATCCCGATAGAGGTGACAGAAGTGAAGGAAGGACGACCATTCCCCCAGCAGCAACACCAGGTGAGCTACAATCACTCACATTGACACAAGGTCAAGGCCAAATATAGCAAATAAGACTTGAAGATGATGATCCTCAACTTTCTTACAGTAGGTAGATACATATTACTGGCTACAACTTGTTGAAATGTCTCTCTGACAGTGGAGTGTAGGTACGTGTGGGTGTCTAGCCACAGGGAAGGTTGGAGGGGTACCGACGTCACTGGGTGCTACAAGAGTATCAGTTACAAAGACTGGCTGTGGATACAAACTGGGATCATTTTATTACCGAGTTAAAAAAATACTACTCTTCATTTAGTAATTGATAATGTATGTTTTTCAAACTATAATCTTGTAAAATAAATATTGATTCTTTCTTGTTTTAATTTAATGTGATTTTTCAAAAAGAAAATTCTAATGATCTCTGTAATCCAAACTGAATTTAAATTAGGTGCCACTTTTTTAGTTAGCTTGTTCTTAACGTAGGCTGGAATTGGTCAATCTAATTGATCTCATCAATTAGGCTACTCACTAAAAGGTTATAAAGTACCAATTAACGTACATTCTATGTAACATTTTAAAACAATCCCCTTTGAGTATTACAAAATTAAATCTGTAAAAATGAATATTTACATATTAGACCAGAGGATATTTCTGATAGTAAAGTTAATTACTATTTCGTTTTGCTTATCACATTTTATCATAAAATTAAAAATTAAATCACCTTTAAATTAATTTAAATAAAAGTATTATTAGTTCTGCATGCATTGTTTAAAATACTTTGTTATATTTTGAACATGCTATGACCTTTAACAAATTATAAAATGTAACTTTAATCAAACTAAATGTTATATTTCAGCGTTTCCAGATGATGCACCAGATCCCTGTGGAGGTCCTGGAGGTGCATGAAGGACGTGGATTCCACCAACTTCCTGTACCAGAAAACTCTCGTGCTTTCCAAAGACCACCTGTTCCCATGATGCAACAAGAGCAACAGCAAGAGATTCGCATCGAAGAGCCCCGCCCCCACTGTGAGTTCAACACAGCCCTTTATTTGAAAACATACTTTTAACAAATCAATCATCAGTAAACTATCAATAGATCACTTTTCTCTGAATATGCATTGATATACGTCACTACTTGAAGGTGTTCAGTTGCCAAGTTCATCCAATGTTTATCACACGTACTTCCATTATCATCCAATGTTTATCACATGTACTTCCATTATCATCCAATGTTTATCACATGTNAACTATCAATAGATCACTTTTCTCTGAATATGCATTGATATACGTCACTACTTGAAGGTGTTCAGTTGCCAAGTTCATCCAATGTTTATCACACGTACTTCCATTATCATCCAATGTTTATCACATGTACTTCCATTATCATCCAATGTTTATCACATGTGATTCACACAGCTAGCTGTGCAATGATGAGGAGAAAGTTTCCCCAATGGATATTGTTGACCATTGTTGACCATTATTGACCATTGTTGACCATTGTTGACCATTGTTCCTCTTTGGTGAAGCAATGTCCAGCCTTAGGCCCAAACTCACCTTCTTCTAAGACTCCAATTGTTCTTAAGATCACCATAAGATTCGAACTCTGGATAGGTACGGGTGGTGACACGTATATGAACTCTCTGACATTTTGAGCCCAATTTTTCTTCATCATGATTATTAGTTTCAAAGAAGTAAAAAGTAGTTTACCATTTAAAATCTTTCTTTTGTATGACTTCTCCGCTACAAATGTAGTTATTATGTCATCAACATCCAGTTTGCAAAGGAGATCACTTTCTATTGACACTACTGACAGTTATGTGAGCTAGATACACATCACAGTAGATTGTTAGGAAATGTTGACTCCAACCCAAGTGAGTCTATTGACATTACTGACAGTCATGTGAGCTAGATACACATCACAGTAGATTGTTAGGAAATGTTGACTCCAACCCAAGTGAGTCTATTGACATTACTGACAGTCATGTGAGCTAGATACACATCACAGTAGATTGTTAGGAAATGTTGACTCCAACCCAAGTGAGTCTATTGACATTACTGACAGTCATGTGAGCTAGATACACATCACAGTAGATTGTTAGGAAATGTTGACTCCAACCCAAGTGAGTCCATCATCTGAAGCTGACCAATAGCTGATCTGTCATTGTGAGTTTTTGCTAGAACCGCCACTGCTTGTATTCATCTACAAAATGGTCCTAGAGATCATCATGATAAGTTTGATCAAAAGCTGAAATGCTCTCTCCCGATGTCACATCTCTGAGCTCATGGGGGAATCCAAACAGTATTCACTGGTCAAGGCAGACCTAAGTCGGTCAACGATGATGCTGTCTGTATTGATTTGAATGTTGTTGCTGTCCAAACTATCATATCAGACTTGTTGTTGATGATACGTCTCTGAGACTGTCTTCATTGTGTTCACTCGGTCTGTTAACATCTCACAGGAACCAATGCAGTAGCGTTATTGTCATATTCAATGAATATTAGCTCATCTCTGAACTCAGAAACAAAGTTTTTGAAGGATTCAGCATAGCCTGAATAGATAGTAAGACGTATTATTTAAGGATTACATTTGTGTTTTGCCAAATCCAAGGTCTATTAACACTTTTTGAAGTGACAGATTGATTGCATTGAATATTTGTAGGATGGTTTCCCAGAATAGAGTCATGAAAACCATTTCTAGATGATGCCTTTTGATCTGGATCACTTGCTATAACATTCAAAGCAGACTGTATGCTAACATAGCTGTTGCTAAGACTACGTTTTAAAACAACATGTTCCTTACTTTGGCTGCCTTCCCTGCCATAACACAAGAGTGTAGTCAACAGCATATGTAGTTATTGTACAATCAATTCTAAACAACGCTGCAGTGGTTACAAACTCACCAATTTAGTGGTATTTCTGAGCTCTCAGTTCAAGCGACGGTGTGTTGATATCTGAAATAGGTTTGGAAACACAGCGTGTGTTGGTGTAGCACAACTTGTATTCCATTATCTTCAGTCTTGAGAATGTTTGTTCACAAATGTAGCTATTACCTAATTCTTCAGTTCTACCCGTCATTGTATTCTGTGGAAAACCTAGCGCATCAATCATGTGTTTCTTTTCAGGATTTATTTATTTCATAATAGAATTAATGCAATTTTTTAACAAATTGCCCATCAGAAAATGATCTACTTATTTTGGTTGGTGATTGAGCAACTCTGTAACTCGCATGAACGGTAGATAGGTTTCCCTCGATGAGTTTTGTGACTGTATGACCTTTTGTTAACTTTACGATCCTTTCTTTCACAAGTGTCCTTCGTACTTGTCAATCACGTCTTTACGATTCATGATATTGTGCCGTTTTATGTTAGCTCCTTTAAAAACTGCAATATCTTCTTTGAGATCCAATACATCCCTTTATCACTGTTAACAATACAAAAATAATTCTTGTTCCGTTTTAGCAGTAAAACTGCAACACTCGCTATCAGCTTTCCTATGTTTTGAAATATACACGATAACTTATAACAGAGCACACAAAGCCACACTAAATACACAAATTTAACTGTGGGTGCACCACTAAACTGGTACCCATTACTTGGGATGGTGGGGGCAACAGGGGGAGGCTTGTCTGAATTCACTTTGGGATGTGCGAGAATGAAATTAGACTGACAGACAAAGCTCTCTGCAAGGTAGCCATTGCATTAACAGCAAATAGAGAAGTAGTTTGGACTAGACCAGCTGGTTATCTAGACTGGGTCCACTACAATAAAGTTCACATTGTGTTTATCGTGAGTGAGTGGAGCAAATATACGTATGGGTTGTATGATGGCCACCTCTGACCTACAGTATGGCGACATGTCTATCTGTTCCCCTCCAAACTATATGAGACAACTATCGCATTACAAACACGATTCTGATGAAGATATGGATACAGTAACAACATTAAGACTTCAAATGTCGCTTGAATCAGTTTTTGTCCCTGTTCTGACATTAATTGACTCCTCGGCAGTAAATGTTTGGTCCACCGCCTCTCACTCCCTGTTCAGGTTATGCACATAAGTATATTAATTACAATAATATACTTCCGGTATGAGAAAGGTAATATTTTGGAGAAAATGTGTGGAAAGAGATTCAGAAATAAAACACATTCACATTATATTTACTTGTGATTCAAACCATAACTTCCCCAACGCTGAAAACAACTATATGAGCTTGACATTTAGACTGCATGCCCACCGACGTGTGCCAAACATAGGTCTATATACACAGATATTGCTCTAACATAGCTTCCATTCAAGTAGCTGGGGGATCCCTAAAAGATGGTATCTTAAATATTAAGATATTAATTGTTTACAATAATAGGGATAATCTACATAATTTCATCTTTTATAAAAATGTAACAAGAGGATGTTAGAACACAGCTGAGTGAGTATCCACCCCTGTTCAGTGTATATCCCAGGAAGATGGCCGACATCTAGAGTGGTTGTTGTTGGCTTTGTTCCACTTCAGTTCCAAGTACCTGGTGCTCCAATGGAACTTACAAACCTCGTTGTAGACCTAGTTGAACAAGACCACCTTTATAACCCAACTTGGGCTAATCTTCCCTCGGTGCATTTCTCCATCCCCTCTTGAAGTGAGTGCTGGTGCACTTTCTTAGTGTTAACCTCTCGTATCTAACTCGAGCTTATAAACTAAAACATTGTCTCATTGTCTCATTGTATTATTTCCCAGATGTGCAGCCCCGCTCTGTGCGCAGTGTGGACGATGTGCTTCACCGCCGCGACAAGAGAATGCGCCGCTGCGCATGTGACTGCGCATGTTGAGTTGGGTGACACCCACGCTGACTCCATGTGACTGCGCATGTTGAGTTGGGTGACTCCATGTGGATACCATCATCAAGAAATATTAAGATCCTCTAAGCCCCTGATTTAAACATCTTCTTAAGATCAACACGAATAATTTTATAACTGATAAGAAGTGTCTCCAAGTGTCTCCAAGTGTGTGCCTACATAATGCGTGTGTAGAGCGAGTGTGAGGATGATTGTGAGGTGTATCGATATAGTGTGTGACATACACCTGACCAAGTGTAAATACCCGCGTGACACAATTAACTCTCGGCTGACAATCCATCTATCAATTATGCTATCATTTGCCTTGGAGTTAAAATTTATATCTTATTTTCTAGTTTTAGTTGTACAAGATACAATTTAACAAACAATATTATATTTTTAAATAAGTATACTAAGAGATAAAAAGGTTTTGAAAATATTAGTTGTAAATTAATATTATACATAACTTACACTCATTTATGGTTAATTTACAAATAGTTATTTTTAAATAAAAATATATTGTGACATGTTTTATGTAAAAACTTAATAAAATGTTTTTAAAAACACACATTGGTAGCCATCTTGTTTGATTGTGGTGAGAACTTATCAGCAACTCAAGATTCATTGACAGATGTGTTGTGTGGCCTCCAAGTGATCTGATTGTTTCCGGAGTTTCTCAAGTTCACTTAGTTGTTGCTCTCGATTATTCAAGCAACCTGTAAAATAGAAACTTTTTATTATAAAGTGAGGGTAATGGAAATGTATCTCAAATAAAACAATGGTATTATTTATCTAGGGTGGACTCGTGGAGAAATAACTCACTAGTACAGTCCTTTCAAATCCGGCAACAGCACAACCTGATATAATCTATATACAAATAAATACCTGCATATCGTGCTATAGCTAGACCATAATATTAAAATGTAAAATGTATCGAATCATTCTCCTACATCCAATTGGAGATATCCATAATCACCCTTATTTAAATTTAAAATAATATATACATACCTAATCACAATGCTCTCTTATGGGGAAGACAAGAAACTGTGCATTTAATTTTTTTTTTAAACTCCGTACTTTCTCCATTCTCACTAACTTTCTCCACACTTCTTCATCCTTGCATACTCCCTTCACTTCAACAATATCCATGCACCGAGTCGCACATGCTCTTTTATTGTTAAAACTATTAATGTTCCTCTTTCACACATTCATCTATAAAATTTAGCCACTTCTTAAATGGCCTCCCACTTCCCTTTTATCCACACACTCTACCTTCATACATTTGCTTCTTCATTTGATCCACACTCATCTTCTCGACATGTCCAAACCAACGCAAGACGTTTCTTTCCCATTGAACTATTGCATTCCCTCTCAAACAGCTCCCATCCATCACTGACTCTGTCCATACGAGCTTTCCCACATACATTTCTCAGATATCTCATTCCAACTGCATTCAGCCTGCTCTTGTGTTTCTCCTGACATCACAATATAAATGTCTCGTAGAGCAGATATGAACCAAGGTGTACTCACCCAGGAAAATGTTGAGCCGCTGTGGGAGGGGATTGTTTGGTAGAACCAGGTCGCAACTTGTGAAACCAGGACACACCGCCCATACTGGCCCATCATCCCAGATAAGGTCAAACCCGCCAACCCTCCGCTCATCACCTGTTAACCTAACAAACAGACATACATTATAAAAGTGTTTGAATGATACATGAACTTCATTCATCCTGAGAGGTCTTACCTTCACTGACTACACTATGGTCATGTTTTATAAGGTGCACCATAGTGGAACTGTGACCGAGTCACAACATGGAAGGGAAATGATTGCATTGACTCACCAACTCTGCCTCCATTTGGCTGCTCTACGAGGCTCCACACAAACACATCACCTCACCACCCAGATTGTTTTCAACTGAGACGAGTAACCGTCACCGAAGTTACGCCTCTAAGCTGCCCCACCCCGAGAGTGAATAAGAGACGATCTACATGTGCGGGCCCGTACGCGCCAGCGACAGTGCTGTGAAGTTAACGGCCGGTCGAGTAGCGCGAGATTTGAAATCTCGTCCAGTACATGTGAGTGTGTTCCGGAACAGTGCAATCCCCTTTCCCCTTTTTTCCTGCCTTGCTTCCCGCGCTGTGAGAACACGTGACTCTACCTTGGTGTATATAATGGCAGGACTCTATATCCATGACACACATTTCTCCGCATTCTCTAGGTGAGACACTTAGTGTCAATTTAGATTTAGTTTACTTGTATCAAAATTCTGTTTGGTTATCGACGAATTCTAAATTACGTTTTGGATGATATTTACTTATGCCTTAGCTTAATTTATTATATATTGGAACTGCGATTTTGTAGAGGTCATGACGGCGCAGTTTGGACTTAGAGATATTACTATTCTTGCAAACGTATCTCATCCGCTTCACGTTTAGGGACTGTTAACACCGCCACGTTTGATGTGCGGGATGTTTAGTTATATTGTACCTTTAGGGTATTTGGGGAAAATCGTGTGGGACGGTTTTGTTACTGTCATTATTGGGAGATTGAATTTCCATAGATCTGAACTTTGTTGGTTATACCTGGGGTCGTGAACCCGGGCTCATAGCGTGTTAGTATAGTTTATAGCTAGGTTTTTCTATTTTAAATGATCCATCTGTGTAATGGATCTTGGTTCAACTTGTTGGGCTCTAGAATGGGTGTGATGGTAACCCTCTTTGGGAACTCTTTCTTATTCATAAGTGATTGGGGAGTCTCCGATGGCGAACATTCTAGGTCTAGTGTTTATTGTTAGTATGCGGGTTATTGTTCCTATACTCTATTATTATCATCTTACATTACGGACATGTATGAAGGTCAATTTAAAAGTTTGTTAATGCTGTGGGTCCCTTCGGCGGCCATCTTATTACTAGGGGTCGTGCCCCTTTATTTGTTTGTATATTATTTACCATGGCCTTGTTTTGCCTGCGCCTTACTCTGGGCATGTCCCACTCTTTTCTCTTGGAGTATTGTTATTGTTGAAAATAAATAAACTCTCTTGTGACCAACCTGACTTTTATTTGTGATATAAGTAAAGGGAAGGGCGGGGTTACAGAACCAAGCAAAGTTGGCTTGCAATATTTAAGAGTAAGACGCTAAGGGTTCATCCATACACCACGTAAATATATCTTGTTACCTTTTTTAACTCTGTCTCTTCCACATGACACCAAGTAGACATTTATTCTGGCCTCAGTCCCCTGCACCCTGTTATGTAACTTTTCACATCAAGAGTGAATGCCATTATTTGATAGGGTAGCTTTAGTGGCACTGAAATGTTACTCCAAGTTGCTCTTAAGTCCCCTCACGAGATGAAGTCCGAACCCAATTCAGCATTATTAACCTACCGGGTTAGCGGCAGTGGGGGAAACAACCTCAACCTCTTGATCTCACCATAACTTGTACATTGGTAGGGACGAGGTTGTCAACACATAAAATATAAATGTTAAATTAACAGTTTCAAGACAGTGACATTGCTCGAGTTAAAAATCTACTTTGTTTCGTTAAGTCTCTATATAAAATATAACAATTCCATTTTGTTTTTTATTTCTGGAGGGTAGGGGTTCTACTTAAAAAACAAACACATTACCAATGATGACATACTATAATTAGTTGTAAACAATAAACTAGTATTTATTTCTATATATTAAATTATATAAAAAATAAACAGATAAATCAAAATATCATAAACATATCAATATGCAATGAAAAAAGTAGTCGGTGATTCTTTAGTTAGAATAAATATTATTTTGATGGTAAAATAAATGCAAACCATAAAATATATTCTAGATATAATTTAGGGGCTCAGAATATTGTATCTTAAAATGCATTTTACTTTTGAGTAGCAACCAAATACCATGAATTTATGTTTGGATAAACGCTTTGGACATCAACATTACTGTGATAGGAGGCCCTTTGACTTTAATTTAAATTCTTCCTATTAAGCTTAATCGATAAATATTAATTGTTATTAAATTAACAACATTCTAGTTTTAGTATTCATTTCTTCACTCATTTAATAAGCAGTTAAACATGCCAAAATACTGAACTCAAAAACAAAATGGTTGGTCACGCAATTCAGTTTAAAAGTTAGACTGTGTCTGTCAAGTAGATCTGCAAAGTACCCCTGCAATCCTACAATCCTATGTTACCACTCAGGCAGGCATTTCCCCTACTCCCGCTCCTCTGGTCCTACACCTCCACTAGCCGAGGTGGCTCCCTCCAATCCTATGTTACCACTCAGGCCACCCTACCCCCGCTCCCCTGGTTCTACACCTCCACTAGCCGAGGGGCTCTGCGCCTGTTGCATATGCAAGAGCCACCACACACCCCTGGGACTAACAGTCCAACACTTATAGTACGCTTCATATAAAGCATGAAACAAATAGTGTTTTTTGCTTTTGTAGCTTTAATGTATTTTATTATTACTACTACACAATTTATTTAAGGAGAATCTCTTTTCACTCTATGAGGTAAATAATTGTGCTATATTTGGAAGAAGGTCCAGGAAAGGTGGATAGAAAGATATAAAAGGGGGACAAACAAAATATGACCTTTACAATGAAAAGAACACAGTTCACACTTTACATTGCTGCAAGGCCATAGCCAGCCAGTAATTTCGAGGGGGAGGGGTGTTGAACCCCCCCCCCCTGACTACAGCCTTGCATTGCTGCCACTCGACATAGAGGTAATGGATATGATATTACTGCCCAATCTCTAGACCCAAGTTTCATTATATCAGAACTCATTAGGAGGGAGTTTAAAACATGTGACGCATCTTCCTAAAAGAGGAAGGAAGAGGAAGGAAATCTGTAAAGAATAAAATCACACTTAGAAGGAACATATAAAAGGAATAAGATAAAGGACAAACACAGTAAAAGGACATTGGATCCAAATTTATTTGTCCATAGACAGCAGTGTAAATTGTGAACGGTATTTTTCTTTTCATTGTAAAAGCCATATTGTGTTAGTTCTATTTTGTATGTTCCTATCCACCTCTCTTATTATACAATAATAAGGCGGTGAATTGAATACAATTATATTTATAAAGTTACAAAGTTTGTATAAATATGGGGTCATCCATAAAGCATGTAGCTGTTGAGAGGAGGGGGTGAGGGTTATGGCTTTACATGGAGGGATGGATTTAAAAAAAAGCAAGACCAAATTCCTACTTGATTTATGGTTTAAATCCCTTAATAGCCTTCCATGCCGCTCTAAAAGACTTAGTTGCCGTGATAGTGTGTAGTTCATGTTAGTATTAGAGTGTTGATAGCTAATTTATGGGGCAGCCAAGGTGTCTGTCTATGTTTGGGGGCTCATATCTACCATAGTACAGCACGATGTTACCTTCCTTCCAGATCTAGCACGTTCAACACATCTTGTAGCAAGGTGTATTTCAACTTGTAGTCCTCATTGCTTGTTGCAGACATTGACGGCGAGGCGTTCACTTCAATCAGCCATCTGTTCCAAACAGCACAATCCTATCAGCCATCTGTTCCAAACACCACACTCATACCAGC
This sequence comes from Timema californicum, assembly GCA_902141385.1. Taxonomy (NCBI): domain Eukaryota; kingdom Metazoa; phylum Arthropoda; class Insecta; order Phasmatodea; family Timematidae; genus Timema; species Timema californicum. The sequence goes on along the minus strand of CABFOW010005418.1, from coordinate 31,363 downwards.
CATCTGTTCCAAACACCACACTCATATCAGCCATCTGTTCCAAACAGCACAATCCTATCAGCCATCTGTTCCAAACACCACACTCATACCAGCCATATGTTCCAAACACCACACTCATATCAGCCATCTGTTCCAAACAGCACAATCCTATCAGCCATCTGTTCCAAACACCACACTCATACCAGCCAT
>CABFOW010005418.1:7393-30648 GCA_902141385.1 Timema californicum | reverse complement strand
TTCCACGTTAAACTGTAGGTCCTCCATTTCATCTCACAATCACCCTACCATTACACATTAGCGTAAGTGCGTATAACCCGAACGGGTAGTAAGACGCGGTGCTAATAATAATAATAATAATAATGATAGAGTGGACAAGATAGGGCATCGGGGTGTTTGTAAATGCGGTGAAGATCATTTTATATCACTTATTGGCGATATAGCAATTTTGGAAGTATATTCTGATGGTGACCGAAGTGTTGAATTAGGCACAACTGATTTTTTCAATAATTAAACTTGTGTAATAGATGTTTTAGTAGAATCAACCATTCAACGCACGATTCATTATTGTAGTTCTGAATGCTTTTCTCACTTTAAAAAGTCATACGCCTGTGGTTCAAAACGTTATTGTAAAGTTTTAAGTGACTGGTATCGAAAGCACTTGGAGCTCCTGCACAATTGTGAAGACACATCATCAGACTTCGATCTAACCGTCACTTCTGAGACGCATACGACCAACCTACAAGCTAGGCGGGCTGATCTGAGTGCAGATAAATCTACATCAGAGTAAATCAAGGTAATTTATAAAATAAAATAATTTAAAAAAAAAAGTTTCTGTCTTATTTTTTCTATAATATATTTGTTTGAATTTTTTTAAGGTATGAACAAGTTTATAAAGGAGTTCAAATCAGCCAAGACCGACATTCAATATATTTCTCTTCGAAGTTTAACGGAGAACACAAAACTACATATTATATCTTTTGACGAAAGAGGTACTAAATTTGGAAGAGGTATTTATGTAAAAGCCTATTTAAAAGATAACATCGTAGGTTTTTTCCTGCCTAAAATGTTTTCCAAAATCTGCACAATAGAGCAAATAGACCTTGTTAATAAATCAAAGTCTGTAAAAATTTATGATGGAATTGGAGATGACAGTTCTATCAAGCTTAGGATTGTACCATCCGGTTAATAGTTTTAATATTTGGTAATACTGGTTAAAAATTGAAATAAAAGTAACTCCTAAACACTATTTATAATTATACTCTGTGTATACCTACGTAATTGTTTTATGTAATCAGTAAAACATACCTATGAAATTAGAAATTTAAAAATTAGTCTTTAATTATACTATGTAACTAGTATCCGTTCATAATTGTTTTATGTATTCAATATAACAACTATATGAAATTATATGTGGAATAGCCCTATGCATATTTTTTTTATAGTTAAATGTGAAAAAACTTGTATTTATTTTTTCATTTCTATTAATATTTCCCTCTAATTTAAATCATATATTTGTAGTAAGAGCAATATAACTTTTTAGTGTATAATTAAATATGACGTAATTAATAATTCAAACGTTCTACTGTCATAATGCATTAACTGTACCTCGGCACTTAATATTATAATTCATTCAAATCTGATAAGGTGACGTCAAATACGTCACTCCGAAATCACAATACTATCATCATGACGTCACTTACGTTATACTGTCACTATTATCTAAATATCTTTAGCATAGCTACCCCTCCAACCACAATTAATTATCTTATGACGTCACTGTAAAAACGTACACACTCCTGCACAATTAATTATCTCATGACGTCACTGTACCTGGCACTTAATATTATAATTCATTCAAATCTGATATATAATGTGACGTCTAGATGAAAGACATTCTGTGACGTCACCATACAGTCATACACACAGGCTGACGTCAAATACGTCACTCCGAAATCACAATAATTCCTCGGCATGAAAATCGGATATATTCGCCATATTACTACTCACACTGAGTTGTAACAAACATTGTCAGTTCAAGTAGTTATTCTCACACTCAGTTGTAACAAACACTGTCAGTTCAAGTAGTTATTCTCACACTCAGTTGTAACAAACACTGTCAGTTCAAGTAGTTATTCTCACACTCAGTTGTAACAAACACTGTCAGTTCAAGTAGTTATTCTCACACTCAGTTGTAACAAACACTGTCAGTTCAAGTAGTTATTCTCACACTCAGTTGTAACAAACACTGTCAGTTCAAGTAGTTATTCTCACACTCAGTTGTAACAAACACTGTCAGTTCAAGTAGTTATTCTCACACTCAGTTGTAACAAACACTGTCAGTTCAAGTAGTTATTCTCACACTCAGTTGTAACAAACACTGTCAGTTCAAGTAGTTATTCTCACACTCAGTTGTAACAAACACTGTCAGTTCAAGTAGTTATTCTCACACTCAGTTGTAACAAACACTGTCAGTTCAAGTAGTTATTCTCACACTCAGTTGTAACAAACACTGTCAGTTCAAGTAGTTATTCTCACACTCAGTTGTAACAAACACTGTCAGTTCAAGTAGTTATTCTCACACTCAGTTGTAACAAACACTGTCAGTTCAAGTAGTTATTCTCACACTCAGTTGTAACAAACACTGTCAGTTCAAGTAGTTATTCTCACACTCAGTTGTAACAAACACTGTCAGTTCAAGTAGTTATTCTCACACTCAGTTGTAACAAACACTGTCAGTTCAAGTAGTTATTCTCACACTCAGTTGTAACAAACACTGTCAGTTCAAGTAGTTATTCTCACACTCAGTTGTAACAAACACTGTCAGTTCAAGTAGTTATTCTCACACTCAGTTGTAACAAACACTGTCAGTTCAAGTAGTTATTCTCACACTCAGTTGTAACAAACACTGTCAGTTCAAGTAGTTATTCTCACACTCAGTTGTAACAAACACTGTCAGTTCAAGTAGTTATTCTCACACTCAGTTGTAACAAACACTGTCAGTTCAAGTAGTTATTCTCACACTCAGTTGTAACAAACACTGTCAGTTCAAGTAGTTATTCTCACACTCAGTTGTAACAAACACTGTCAGTTCAAGTAGTTATTCTCACACTCAGTTGTAACAAACACTGTCAGTTCAAGTAGTTATTCTCACACTCAGTTGTAACAAACACTGTCAGTTCAAGTAGTTATTCTCACACTCAGTTGTAACAAACACTGTCAGTTCAAGTAGTTATTCTCACACTCAGTTGTAACAAACACTGTCAGTTCAAGTAGTTATTCTCACACTCAGTTGTAACAAACACTGTCAGTTCAAGTAGTTATTCTCACACTCAGTTGTAACAAACACTGTCAGTTCAAGTAGTTATTCTCACACTCAGTTGTAACAAACACTGTCAGTTCAAGTAGTTATTCTCACACTCAGTTGTAACAAACACTGTCAGTTCAAGTAGTTATCCTCACACTCAGTTGTAACAAACACTGTCAGTTAAAACTGTATATGAAGTATGATAGAGAAGAATGTTGAAACTATGGAGATAGTATTAAATACAGAAGTGCTAATAGAAGCCCATGATGAAAGTAAACATTACACAGGTATACAGCAAACAATATTTAACATGATAGGACATTTGAGACATGATAGTGTGACAAAGATAGCTATACGAGATAGGGAAAGTAGAAATTAGAGAGACAGTCCTAGACTGAAGTACATGAATCAGATAATGGATGGTGTTGGCAGTAGAAGGCACAACTTGGCCCAGGATTGACCAAATTGGAGACACACCGTACGGAATTAATATTACAAAGAAATGTAATGCAAATTATTATATAGGCCTTCTGATTTTAAATTGGCTTTCCTAAATTAAGTATTAAGTTAGTGTAATGTGTAAAGTCATAGGCAAATATTGTCGTTGAAAAAAAATATTATGTTGCGATATACATTATAAAATTGTTAATTTAAACTGTTTTACACTAAATGAATTTGATACAATTTTCAATAATATATTTTTCAAATTAAATTTGAATTCTTAAATAAAATTTCATTTTTAATTTTAATAATTGTTGTAATTAATGTGTTACAACATTAAATTTAAAGAAAAACATTACATCTTCACACATCAGCCCATATTATATTAAGACTTTATATTTTGTAACCAATTTTAAATAATTGTATAATAATTTGCATAACATTTATTTTAAAATGTATACACGATATAAAATGGTACTAGTGCGTGCTCACGGCTTGAGGTTGCAGTCTAGGAGCACGTCGTACCCGTACAGCTCGAAGCAGTGCCTGTCCTGGATGATGACGTTCTGCACGCAGCGCAGACTGGTGAGTACCACACGCGCTATGGCCTGGACGAGGGTCTCCACGGTAGTAGCGCCGTGGCGGGCGGTGAGAAACTCTCGCAACCTCCTCAAGCTCCACTTGCAGCCCTGTCCTCCGCTGTCTGAGCGCAGCTGTATGGACGAGTTGGTGAGATGCACGCGAGAGTCGCTTAGGTCGGACAAGGAAAACTGCTCGTTTGAGAGACGGGCGAAACCCTCGCGGCCGATCCACGCCTTCAGCGGGGAAAACTGGAAACAAAATACACATTTGTATGTTCTGACATCAATACAGACAGTTTTAATACCTTTCCTTCCAGTCGCTAAGGTGGGGTGATAGGATTACAAGTTAAGTGCAATATCTTTACAGTTTTTACAGAAAAAAATTGTACGGAGCTCCCCACGGATTTTCTCACGCCATTGTTTAAAAATTGAGATATATTTAGGGCTACTCAAAACTCGTAATACATGTGAAACGAAATAATACACACTATTAAACCCGAGCGAAAATTGAGTTTTACTTACGTTAAATATATTTTGACTCTCGGATTTAAATTTTATGATTTTCTTTTAAAAGAATTATAGTCCTCACTATTAAATTTGAACCAATAATAAAGATAGGTACTTTGTCTACAAGGGTCAATACCAATGGCGGCTCGTCACTTTTGAATCTGGAGGGCACGACCAATTAAGTTCATTAATTATTTCTAAATAATGCATTTAGAAGATGACACTAATTTCAGAATATATTTTGTTATATATTTATTTATTTAAACTCAAAAATTAATATCACAAGCAAGATGCAAAGATAAAAATATATATATAAATTCACCCTAAAGAACATGGATCTGTTGTAGAAACTCTGAAGCTATGTAATGTGCAGGAATATATAGGTTTGTATGTTCAATGTCCTCACAAGCTCACAACATTAATATGTAGTATACACATTATTTACATTATTTACACTTGCGAGAAATAACTTAAAACACAACAAACAAAGAGATTATTCATATTTTAACGTTTACCTCCACTAACAGGACGAGAAGGTTGCCTAGGCAAAAAACTACCTAATGACTAGTAATTAACTATACTAAGTAGTACGGGGAAACTTCTGCTGGGTGTATGTGGAAAGAAATTGGTGTGACTATCAAATTAAAGACAAGGTACAACTTGATTGATCCAGCCCAACCAACTCCGTATTTGCATTCTTGAAGTTATGGAACCTTTACTAAAAAAACAAACAAAAAAAAACAACTAAATATAATGTACTAGCAAAAGTACCACCACAGCTTAGCTATCGGAGAGCACGAAATAAACATAATTGTACAAAATACATTTGACCCAAAAATGAAAAAATACTCATATAATATGCTATAACAATTTTTGAAACAATGAAGAAACAATGTATATGATGGCTCAATAAAGATATTTGCTTTATTTATATCCTATAACTGTATTGTACCCTACCTCTCCAGCCGGCCAGTAATATACAAAACTAAGAGTACAGTTTCTCCCTCTTACCAGAGGTCTGTTAAATTCACATATAATTATACTAATCCTAATAAACAGTGAGGCGTTATTAGAAAGAAGAAAATAGTAAATTTCAAGTACAGACCAATCACAATATAAACACTTATATATACGTTGTTATCCTCATTTCACAAAACACCGGAGCATTTACAGCTTTGTAGTCCTGTCGTATTCCTTTTTTATACGTATTGAAGCTCTAGTCTGAATAAAAGAAATAAGTTCCTTAGTAATGGAGGCGAAAATACAGCTCGTGTCCCCTTGAGGAGCAGCTTAGGTGCTGAGAGCTTGAGCTATCCTTACGGCACCAACCACACTTACTTGCCTGGGTAGATCCGAGGATTTTCTTTGACAAATTCAGGCGCAACTTTTAGTTACAAGTAACAAAAAAATAATGAATTATATCCATAACAGGATCGGCTCACCATTAAGTTGTTTTTTTGTTGAAGTCAGATGAATCTCCAAAAAAAATTATCTCAACTCACGCTTACACGTGCGTCAGAAATGATTTATTATATTTTGAAGAATATAGAAAAAAAACCAAAAATAGAAATAAAGGTCCTTATTTTCGGCCTTACTCCGGTCTACACCAACTTAACAGGCAATAATCGTCCATGATGCGTGTAGATTTCCTTTAATGCTGACGGACTCACAAACCACACGCCTTCTCACCTCCATCACTTCAAAACCCACTGGCCACTTGAAGGAATCTCCCCGCCTAGCCTCCTTTCCGAGCGTCTTCCAGGAATTACCCAAAAGGGCGGTAAGATTCCCGCAAAAACAATCATAATTCCTAATATAGCCCTTTTATAGCAAGTACTACACTAGGGAAAATGATTAAAATTAATAATAACAAAATTAAGATTAATAAAACAATTACAAAAACAATTATAGTCTTCCTCCAAGACAAAAAAAAAATACCCGCCAGAAAATAATAACAGCAAAAAAAACAGATCTATCTTCCCTCTCATTCTACCATCGCGCGACAGACATGCTCGCTTAACAACACGCTCGTGTGGCGGGATCGCGAACTACTTACCTAATCAAGATGGATCCCCTAGAAGAAATTTATAATAAATAAAATAAGCCGAAATAAAAAAAATAAAGGATAGAAAATGGACTGCAAAGATAACAGGTAGGTAATAAAATAATGCCCAGGTTAGTGTAATTATAGATCTAAGATATATATAAAATTATTTTTTTTCCAAAAATGTAAGCTACCAGGGAACCACCTTAAATAGTTAATAACCCGGGGTAACAACAATTAAAACGAACGTGCTGCTAAGGCGGCCATTACTAACACCCCACAAAATGCATATAAGAAGGAAGATTCACAAAATAACAACTAATAATATATATTTCATAAGATGTTAAGAATAATAATAGTAATACTAATAATAATAATAAAACTAGGGGATTATTGAAAATCCTCACAATATACGAAGTCCATACGCCTCTCCTTTAAGTTAATGAACTTTATCCATAACTCTATCGTCAAAGTCCTTCATTTGTTGGATAAGTTCCTTGTTAATGGCTACCATCGCTAGAGCATTCAGTTTCTCATTTGTCGTTGCATTCTTTAAGAAAGTTTTAATTCTTTTCAGTGTTGAAAAGCAACGTTCAGATTCAGCAGACGTCATTAGGGTCGTTATGATCATTTTTAGAAGCTTTGTCACCTCACTGAAAACTGAAATAATATTATTTTTCTCCATGAAGTTCAATAGTTGTATTGCTCATTTAATATTAAAGTCCTGTCATCTGTATGGTAATCCCAATTCAAACCGGAGCTTTTCTTTTTCTAAGAAAGGGTAGAGTTTGATTACTAGCGTGAGTTTTTCTTCCGGCAAGCAAGTAGAAAATTGTGGAAATGGCTCATTACATAACAAAGAAGCTGCCTCCAAATGACCAGTAAAAGCGAATTTGTCTTTTACATTAGTTGTAATGACATGACACACTTCTCTTGCATCCCCCACTCTGGTGCTACATTCAACATTACTTTTCCTTTTTCTTGGTTGCTCAGGGAACTCTTCGTTTATTTGCATCTCTATTTCATTCACTTGCCTCCTCTCTTTCTGCAACTCATTAAAAAAAATGCAAATGTCATTTTGGCACATTACACTTCCTCTGTTCCTGGTTTGTAGTTAGAGTTGTTTGTACAATACACCAAAAGAGTTAACCAGAACATGGAATTTGGGTCCTGCAAAGCCTTTAGAACTGTAACTACTCACCTCGTTAACTGTAAGATTATTTGTGCTCTTTACCTCAAGAACTTTGAGCACTCTTCCAACTTATCTCTATTTTCGTACACAAAGTTAACAGTTCGAATGTTGTAGTTACATCTTGTTATAGCAACTCTGGGTAGTCTCACTTGTACTACTTGCTCCAAAACGTAAGCTCGTAGAGATGAGTGCGGAAAAAAAATGCGAGAATGGCAGAAGGGTATGAGAAAAAAAACTAGAACTTGGTTGATTGCACTGGTTGCTTTTTCCAATATCAAATTTAGCTGATGAGTATAACAATGTATAAAATAATAAAACGAGTATGTTTCTCTAATCTTGGACTGTACACCCCCAAAAAAGCCTTTATTAACACTAGCACCATCATAAGTATGTGCTATTAATATTCCTTTTGAAGTTTCTAGAAGAGGTTTTATGTGGTCTATTATGAATTTTGCAGTGGGTTCTGCACACCTTCCTTCAGGAATAAGAAACTCTCAAAACCTCTCACAAGCCAACCCCTCAAACACATACCTAGAAACTGATACCATCTGACAATGGTTCGTTACATCAGTTGTCTCCTCACATTCGATGGCTACAAATTAAGAATCTCATATCTGCTTTTCTATTTCCTCCCTACAGACATTAAGCATGCAGTCCAGTATATCATTTTGTATTATTTTCAATGTTCCTTTGAATACAGTGGCTGGTTCTAAATGGTCTTTCATTGCCGAATCCAGCTCAGCAGTATAATTAATTAGACCTCTGTAGACAACAGGATTTGTAGTTCTTCATGACCTCTGAGATGTAATTAAAAAATACTATAGAATTTAACACATGAAATCAACCTTTTTAGTATGTATATTTTTGTCAAAGTGAGTACTGTGTTTTTTAACGTTTTCTTTGTAATGTGAGTCTAGACTAGATGAAATGTTTACTTTGCCTGGCAAAGAAAGATCAGCGACACTATTCCTGTGATTCACAGATACTTCACGTTTCTTAATTCTTTCTGTTAAATGTTTTATATCATTGACGCTTTTTACTAACCACAAGCATTCACCATTGTTTCTGGTAGAAAACAAAATACACGAGAAAAAGTACAAAGATTTATCAACATCACAGCCGCAAATACAGCAATTTTTTTCATGCACATTTATTCTTTGGACTTAAGCTACCTTTTAAAAACTCGATTTTAATTTTTCATTGTTTCACTTTTTTCCATACAGAATTCAGGACATGGACTATCTAATGATTTCAATTTTCTCTTTTTTATCAAGAGTTAATCTTGCAACATTTTTTATCTTAAGCGCCTGAATTGAACCATTATTATTAGGTCTAATTACTAAAAATGTTAAAACATATAACTCAAATAAACACTATCCTAAAATCACCCTACATAATATTATTATAAACACACACGCCACACACAGCCTCAAGATGAAGGAACACGCAGGATGACTGACAACAGCTATTACTGGTTCACGCTATGCACATTATCTCACAAGCCTTCAACCTTGGGGCGCGTAAGGGAGTGCACCTTTACACGGAGAATAGGAAGGGCTGGCTAGCTGTAGCAGGATGGGGACAAGAGGTGATGGGGTAGGAGGGTTTGGTTTCACAATGCATGGCGCTAACATCCACACGCCTGACTGCATACCATTTGGTGACAAGAGGTGATGGGGTAGGAGGGTTTGGTTTCACAATGCATGGCACTGACCACCACTCGCCTGACTGCATACCATTTGGTGACAAGAGGTGATGGGGTGGGAGGGTTTGGTTTCACAATGCATGGCACTGACCGCCGCTCGTCTGACTATGCCATTCCAAAAACATTCCCTGCTATTACTTAAACCGAAAACATATTTTCCTTGGGGGAAGATGAGCCATTGTCTCCTCCCCGCTGGTTGTTTCCCTGGATGTTAAGGGGGCAGTTAGTTTGTTGTTCTCTCTTTTTTCTTCTTCTTGCAAGAAATGTCCAGTCCTTGTGTAATTCAGGGCAGTAACTGCATTAAGGAGATAGTCGGAGATCTCTCATGTGGGTGTTTTGAGGGAATTTGATTTCCAGGGGCTGGGATTAAGGTCATGTGTCTCACTGCATGGACTGAGATAGTTTTATAATTTGCTCGAGGGAAATGAGGGTCACAGATGTGAGGACATGTTTTATGTTGGGATATAGGAGCTAAATACTAGGAGTACGATATTTTTCTGAAGTATGGGGGGGAAATGTCTTATGTAGTTGTATCGTCTTCATGATGAACTGGGCTACGGGTTCATATTTTGCTTGGGCTTCTCCATGCAGTTTAGCTTTTATTTTGACCTAAAAGTACTGAGAGTTAAAGTGCTCTTTTATTCTTGTGTAAGGTTCCTCCCATGTGGTTGAGTGGCTCTCGTAACTCTTCCATCAGTGTGCTGCATCGTAAAGTAGTCACTCCTTTACTATGTTGGACCAAAGTTCTTTAGGCGTCTCTTGGGTTTGGATAGTGACCTTGCATTGTTGTACAGACAGGCCGGGTCCTCGTGCTCCTGTCTAGAAAAAAGGGGAAAACTATGTGGTACGTGAAGGCGTGTCGCCTGACTGCATACCATTTGGTGACAAGAGGTGATGGGGTGGGAGGGTTTGGTTTCACAATGCATGGCACTGACCGCCGCTCGTCTGACTATGCCATTCCAAAAACATTCCCTGCTATTACTTAAACCGAAAACATATTTTCCTTGGGGGAAGATGAGCCATTGTCTCCTCCCCGCTGGTTGTTTCCCTGGATGTTAAGGGGGCAGTTAGTTTGTTGTTCTCTCTTTTTTCTTCTTCTTGCAAGAAATGTCCAGTCCTTGTGTAATTCAGGGCAGTAACTGCATTAAGGAGATAGTCGGAGATCTCTCATGTGGGTGTTTTGAGGGAATTTGATTTCCAGGGGCTGGGATTAAGGTCATGTGTCTCACTGCATGGACTGAGATAGTTTTATAATTTGCTCGAGGGAAATGAGGGTCACAGATGTGAGGACATGTTTTATGTTGGGATATAGGAGCTAAATACTAGGAGTACGATATTTTTCTGAAGTATGGGGGGGAAATGTCTTATGTAGTTGTATCGTCTTCATGATGAACTGGGCTACGGGTTCATATTTTGCTTGGGCTTCTCCATGCAGTTTAGCTTTTATTTTGACCTAAAAGTACTGAGAGTTAAAGTGCTCTTTTATTCTTGTGTAAGGTTCCTCCCATGTGGTTGAGTGGCTCTCGTAACTCTTCCATCAGTGTGCTGCATCGTAAAGTAGTCACTCCTTTACTATGTTGGACCAAAGTTCTTTAGGCGTCTCTTGGGTTTGGATAGTGACCTTGCATTGTTGTACAGACAGGCCGGGTCCTCGTGCTCCTGTCTAGAAAAAAGGGGAAAACTATGTGGTACGTGAAGGCGTGCATCTTTGTATACTTGAAGAGGCTGTGTGGTCTTCAGCCACAACTCCCTTAATCCTTCTTGTTCTTGCTCATCCGTTTGTTGGCAGTTCTTACATTTGTATTGTAGTCCAGACATTTCTCTTTCGCTGCCTTTCCACCCTAGACATAGGAAGTGAAAGAAGTATTTGCACTTGTAACAGTAGATGGCTTTTTTTTTGCCTCGTGGTGAGCATTCTGAGATCCCACATTGATTCCTCGTCAATCTTCTTGACGTGTTAGTGAATGGATTTGAATGATTGTGGTTGTAGACGCTGTGGCCCAAGAGGGAGTGTGCACTCGGATCTAAGAGGATTAGAAACTAAAGCCTGGAGTGTTTTCGTTGTGGCCTGGAGATTAGGTGTGAGGCCTTTTATAGTGGGTGCTATAGCCATGAGAGTGGGCGTTGTGGCCTGTGGATTAGGCACGAAGACCTGTGGATTTGGCGCCACCAAATTTATGCTAATTTTGAAATAAATTTGGGTTGATAGGCCAGTCAGAGACATCGGTTTCTCGTCATGTGATTCTTGGATGGTTATTTGGTCTTGCTCCATGGTGGGAGCCATCTTTGGTTAAAACTGCAGGATGTCGTTATTTTAGCTCAAAATTTGGATGAATTGGGGTGCATTTCCCATAGGGAGGGGGAGGGAACGCAGGGTTCCTATTCTTCTGCCCAATTAATACCTTCTTATTCCAAAATCACCGCGAAATCCCAGTTTATGAACTCCCAGGGCATGGAGATGTTCCAGAGGACTGGGTCTGGGATGAGGTTGCATAGTTCCAATTCCAGGATCGTTCTAATGTCAAGGCTGAGAGTATGACCCGGGGTATGAGGCAGGAGGTGGAGTTGAGTGTGAGGAGTCATTGTAGAAAGGGGTGTTGATAGTCGCGCTTTCTTGGGATACTCAAGCTTTGGACAGGATGAGCTGATGCGTGGGCGTGGGAAGAGATAGTTTTTGATTAAGTATATCTACGATGTTGGGGGATTTGAAGCGCTTTCTAGAGATGCTGCCCTCGCTTTCTTATCCTCCGGGATTTAGGCATTTCTCAAATGTGCTGTGGGGTATTCAGTGATCCTCATGAGGCTGGTAAGTTGGGCGATACCCTCAGTAGGACGGGGATGTCCTCTCGGATATCTTGACATGGATGCTACCCCGGCGATGTGTGAGGGTATCCATAGGATGAGGCCACAAGGGCAGTGTCCAGATTAATGAGAGGTTATGATTGAAGTGTATTTGAGCTGATTTATTGTAAAGATTTATAGCATTAAAGTAAGATTTACAATTAAGATTTTGATTTTTTATACCATTTTTAACACAGCAACTTCATTCTTAATACATAAGTGAGGTAAGCGGGCCATTGAAATATTACGCCTTTCTTTCAGTCAATGATACAATTTTATAAATTTATTTACTTTTATTATTATTATAATATAATTAGTAAAGTAAAGTTGAAAATAAATAGATATATATTTTTATATATAAATTTGATTCTTGAAATTATCTATTGCCCTGTGTAGCTGGGGGCATAACAAAATGCTATTTCTAATTTGATGATCGAAAAGGTTTTTTTATGAGACTTGCTGTATCGAGGAACTTTAAAAAAATAACGAGTATGTAGAGAAACCGTGTGGTTTTTTAAATAAAAAACTGGAAGAATATTCTTTACAAACCAAATCAATGATAAAAAATGACAAGTATTCCTACCAAGGGACTTCTGGCATCATACAAAGTTTCGTATATGATCGTAAAATGTAGGAATCCTCATTCTGTTGGAGAAAGACTAATTTTTCCTGCTGCTGTAGAAATCACTGGAATAATGGTTGACAAAGCATCTGCAGATCTTGTCCGAAAGATCCCTTTGGCAGATAATACAGCAGGAAGACGAATATCTGACATGGCGCAAGATATACAAGAACAGTTGACCGAAGCTTTGAAACTGTCAAAATTTTCAATACAGGTCGACGAACCCACTGACTCAGTGAAGGATGCCCACTTTATAGCTTATGTACTGTAAATCAATAAGAGATATTTCAAAGAGGAACTATTTTTTCTGCAAGCCAATTCCGGAATAGCCAATGCTGAGGGACGTTTCAAGATTCTAGATGATTTTTTGACAGCAAGTGAGATTAAGTGGGAACATTGTTTTGGGATGTGCAGTGATGGTGCTCCGGTCATATCTGGATAATTGATTGGTCCACCAGATCTTTTGAAAGGAAAGGTTCCCAACGCCTTCTGGACTCACTGTACGAGCAACAATGAGTCATTTGCATCAAAAAACGTGAGTACAGAACTAAGTGTTGTCTTTAAGACAAGACCGACTGAATCACGTTTGTTTCCTGCTTAATGTGAGGGAAAAGGGACTGAACACAATGCTCTATTATACTACTCTGCTGTAAATGGTTGTCACGCGGGAAAGTGCTCGCAAGGGTGTTTGAACTGAAGGACGAAATTAGTCTTTACCTGAAAGACAGTGACTATCCTGAGAATAAAAATGAGATCAATGAAAACAGATTATTGTGCAAACTAGTGTATCTGCCGATATATTTGAAAGACTTAATTATTCAAACACGTCATTGCAGGTGTCTGGATTGAACATTTTCACTTCAAGTGACAAGGTGAGCGCTTTTATTGGGAAACAGCATCTTTGGCTGGATAAAGTTGAAGAAGGATTTCTTGACATGTTTCTAAGACTGAACGAAATTCTTGAAGAACAAGACAATGTGCGGCATGATTGTAACACATCTCTTTTTTTTATCACCTACCCCCTCAAATTGCTTAAATTAGGATTCAAAAAATATTTTAAAGAATCCGTTGATGATGATATTAAAAACAATAGGATGCGAAATCCTTCTTCTGTGGAAGGAGGAAAGAGTTTGCCAATTTGTGAACAAGAGAAACTGATATATCTATCCTCGGATCCCAAAATGGAATCCAATTTAAAAAAATGTGAGCTCACACAGATTTAGCTTCAGGCTGAAAGTAAGTACCCAACAATGAGTGCAAAAGTTGTAGTAATTCTCTTGATATTTTCCACGTCCTATCTCTTCGAAACCAGATTTCTGCTGTGGCTGCCCTTAAAACTAAATATAGGAATCGATTTAAGGTAGATATGGATCTCAGATTGGCTATTTTTCACTAGAGCCAAGGTTTAAGTGAACCATATAATTTACCCTAACGCCTAACTTTGATGGTTCAAATACAAAAGAAATATATAAAAACAATACGCAAATTAAAATTTCCAAAAAAGGGGAAAACATCAGCAATGCCCACGCAATATAGAACAACTGCGGGCATTTCCCCACGGCCTACCTCAACAACAAATACCATTGAATCAGAACGTAACCATGCCTCAGAAAAGATTATCTTACAGACTTTGATTACCATGTGATGCCTAAGGATAAACGTAAAAAGGGAGTAAGAACAAAATTCATCGTACTGTGTTGTTTATTAAATACCAATAAAGAATAATTAAACACTTTTTTGTTTATTTCAGTTAAATTCCCAAGTTTTAAGTCTATTGATATTTAACACATATTGTAAAAGTGTAAATGTTTAAAGTTAAAGTTATTTACTCTTCAAAATAAACACAAATGCAAAAGAAATATAAACATTGCCATTAGATATTTCAACTTTAGTCAAAGTCCTAAGTTTTAATTCCATTAATCTTTGACACATATAGTAAGAGTAAACGTTTAAAGTTAAAGTTATTTACTCTTCAAAATAAACACAAATGCAAAAGAAATATAAACATTGCCATTAGATATTCCAACTTTAGTCAAAGTCCTAAGTTTTAATTCCATTAATCTTTAACACATATAGTCAGAGTAAACGTTTAAAGTTAAAATTAGTTACTCTTCGAAATAAACACAAGTGAAAAATAAATACTACCATTGGATATTTCAATTTAGTTAAAGTCCTAAAATTTAAGTACATTTATCTTTGACACATATACAAGTGAAAAAGTTCATAATGAAAGTTCCAAGTTTTAGTCAATCCATATAAGAAATGGGTCCTAACTGCCGAAAGAGAATTTTGAAAACATAGATGATTTATGCCGAAAATAAATTTTAGCTTACATTGTTATTATCCTCGCCTTCGTTTGCACTAGCTATAACCAGAGCCAGTCCCAGATTAGTTCATAATTCACACGGGTACTCTTTTATACGCAGAAGCACAGGTCACAGAAAGGGGAAAGAAGGGGGGGAAACGAAAGAACCAGAACATGGCGGGGAATGATCCACATGCTTATAGACGGCCGAGGAAACAAAAATTGGGCACTGGCGATGTTCTTTCCAATCGGAGACAAGGGGTGGGGGACGGCTGTTGTTGTCGAGTGTTTGAATGGGCGCGTCTCTCAGTACAGTTTGGACGGTTGTCTGGTTCGTGCGGGTTTTTTAGGTGGGCTAGCCGGGCGTGTTGTAGAGCCAGCCGCTAGTGGAGTTGATGCAATTGGGTAAGTCGGTTGTATGTCTTGTTCTTTGGAGTGTTTATCTAGTGGCTAATGCTACATAAGAAACTATGTGCATCAATGCAGACTCAAAGAGCACTAACTCTGCAACTGATGTCTAGAATCTTTTGAGATTGTTGACGCTATTTATACACTTTGTTTTGAATGGTTTATTAGAAATGAGTGATACATTTGATAATAACTATATAATCAATTTATATCAATTAAAAATCTAGGAACTAATCGCGAGGGGTCCCGACTATCTCAGAGGCAAAAATTGGGGTCATACTCAGAAAAATGTTGGAAACCACTGAGTTAATACTTTTCTGAATTTTGTGTGACTTTTAAAAAGTGTTTGTCATTTAATACATATGGATACAATTCCGAACAAATCTTATTTTCATTGACTAAGGTTTGCAAAATTACCTCCATGGTTTATTTATTTTGTCCACTGAATGGTCATCAATAAAAATATTCGTTCCACATGAGCGTTGTGTGCTGGGATACTGACATATTATTAGTAGTTCAGAGTATAGAGACTATATTTCACATGTCTTCGTGTAATAGTGCCACTTTTGTTGGTTGGACATTTTACTTCACACTTTGTGTTTTTATTCAGTTTGTTTTCTACCAATACACAAATATTTGTCAACTGTGTGAAAAGTTCATTGTTATTAACTGTAACAATTTTTTGTTTAAAAAACATATGTGTTGTCAAGTTGTTGCCTTGTAGGTGGACTATTGAGAAGCATCCAGGGAAAAACATATTTCTGAATTTCATTCATCCAGCTCACCAGGTAATCATAACAAGTTTTATAAAATATCCTTACATCTGCCAAAAACGAGTCAGCACATTCTGGTGAAACATCTTCTGACTTTAAAATGCTTTTTACACTGATGGGGAAAACGTTGGCTTCAAATCATTCCTTTAGGATATATTCTGTTTCCTTAAGAGTTTCCAGAACTTCAAAAATGCTTTTGTTACCCCCTACAATTTATAGTGTCTTGATACTCAGAGCGTGTGATAGACTGTGTACCAAATAAAAGCAAGCTTCACTTAAAGAAGAGGAAAAGTATTCGTACAAAATGTTTGAAGGGTTTTCCTTTGAGATGGAGTATGTCTTAAATCTTCAAACAGTTTTATAATTTTTTCAACAGCACTTACCAAAGACAAGCACCATGTCTTGGAATGAGAAAGAATTGTTTGATATTGAATACCAAAAAACTCACAAAACTCTGTTAAATGTTAATTTCGTACTGTGTATTTACTAAAATGTGAAAATATTTTCACAGCTACATCAACATCTATTTATAAAGTATCTGCAGCTGTACTCATTGTACTATGTAGCCAATGTGCAGGGAATCCAACACCCTCTGTGGCACAATTTAATGCAGCTTGCAACTTGCAGCTTAAAGAAAACATTGTTAATTCCCCAACGTTCACGCCAACCAAAATTAATATTGCAGTTATCACCACAAAATGCAATACGCTTGTTTACAGCGAATCCATACGTTTTCAATCTGTTGATGCCCAGTTCCACTATGGAGTCAGATGTTTCATTTGACAGCAAAGCATCTCGCAACAACTTTACTTCCATTCCGTTCTTAAGGGTAAAGTACTTTATAACAATAGGAAATATCTTTTCGTTACTATGATTAGATGAGTCTGTAGAAATGGCATAGAATGATATTGGCTTCTTCTTTGATATCAGCGATAGCCTGTTTTTAAAACATGAGGAGCAATTATATTTTCTACCTACGTAGTACATTTAGTTCGGACATTGGAAAACTTTGTAGCAATCTTTGAATCGGGGAACAAAGTTAGAAGAAGTTTATTGTTACAGTCACTTGTATTAAAGGATTGGTGGTGTTTGACAATATGGTAGGCCTTTGCCATATTGGCTGCAATTACTTTGTCTTTTTCATCTGTATCTTTTTTAAAGAAATAACTACTTACTGTTTTTGAAGAATATGGAACCTACAATTTATGTTTTTGAGTACGAACGTGGTGTATAGTGTCCGCTTTCTCACCAAGCCTCCAATAGAGATGTTGGATGTACAACTGCACAGCATGCATTTAGCTTCATAGTTATTATTGCCCCTTCCAATAAAATACCATTCCTTTGTGTACTCAATACTAAATGAACATATTGTTTGAATCACTTAAACACAAACACAATCATTATTGCTGCGGTAATAGTCACCCCCAAATGCTAAGTATAATCCTGGTATTGACTATTATACTTCAGACAATCATCTCAGATACTAACAACACTGACTTGACACAAGACACGACTTTGAATGCGGATAGTTGAGTTCCAAAGAGTTTAGAGAGGGAAGAGAGGCCTATAGTTAGGTTACCCCTCCGAGTGAAGACCACTGATCTCAGCAGTTCCAAAGAGTTTAAAGGGGGAAGAGAGGCCTATAGTTAGGTTTCCCCTCCGAGTGAAGACCACTGATCTCAGCCGTTCCAAAGAGTTTAGAGAGGGAAAAGAGGCCTATAGTTAGGTTTACCCTCCGAGTGAAGACCACTGATCTCAGCAGTTCCAAAGAGTTTAGAGAGGGAAGAGAGGCCTATAGTTAGGTTTCCCCTCCGAGTGAAGACCACTGATCTCAGCAGTTCCAAAGAGTTTAGAGGGAGAGAAGAGGCCTATAGTTAGGTTTCCCCTCCGAGTGAAGACCACTGATCTCAGCAGTTCCAAAGAGTTTAGAGGGGGAAAAGAGGCCTATAGTTAGGTTTCCCCTCCGAGTGAAGACCACTGATCTCAGCAGTTCCAGCATGCATAGCCTATGTTATTTCAATTAAATTAGTTTACTGAATGTACATATTTAAATTTTGTAATCTAATTATTTTTACATAATTAAATTAATTTTTTCTAAAATAAGGGACAATCTGGTGTCCCAATGACATTTTTCGGGACACTGGGACATTTCCTTAAAAAAGGGAAAATCCCGTATATAAGGGACGTCTGGCGACCCTACACGGGCTTTGCCTATCACTTCTGATTTTAATTGTAACGTTAATATATTAATGTTTAGTGGGAAAATTGCTGTGATTTTTGAAAATTACAATTCTTAGTAGTAGAACAAATATTGTTGGAAGCTTTCCACAATAAATGCATTGTTATACCAACCACTATAACGTTTCTATTCAATTTTTTCCCGACAAAGCCTTTAAACTTCAGGAAATTCGTGAAACCTATTAATGATACAAAGTAAATTCTGTAGAAGTTCAGTAACACATTTTTTTAGAGCTATTAACTGTTTATTTCAGAAATAACAACTTTTTTTACATTTAAAATAGGATGTTAAAAATAATTTAAACTGTTTAGGTGCAGCCTTAATAGCTATTCTATATATTATATAATCAAATATTTACTTTCATATGTCTACTATGTGTGTCTTTCATCTGAAGCACCAAGGTGGGACGATTAGTTTTAAATTATATTATTGACCTATCAAGGCCTAGAGGGCCATTATATTCACTTTTCCCTGGGTTTATAAGCCAGTCGACACAATGAGATATTTAGGGACTTTTTCCTATGGACATACCACTTTATTAATATTGGTTATATGTGAGCTCTACTCATCTACTTACCGATGTTATGAGGACGTAGATCCTAAGATCGAACTTCCGTCCAGCGATGAGGTAAGGGTTGTCGATGTATCTCTGTACAATGTGAGTGTCAGGAGGGACCTGGTCCCCTATGTTGTCATGGGACCTTTGTGTCTTCCAGTCGGATAGGACCTCCTTATTATTTGCCTCCGTCAGACTCCTTGCAGTCCTCCAATCCATCAACTCCTTCAGCCTACACCCATAGCTTGTGTTGTGTCGGGAATATCGATATTGCCAAATTGAAACTATATTATTATCACTTCATTGGTACTATCTAGAAAACGTTGTAGCTTTATTACGTATCAACAGGCTTATGGATATATTTGTATCGCCCAGAGAGCTACCTTCGTTTGGTAAACACAATGAGCATCTCTTTTCATAGCTACATAGTGACCATATGATGGAACCACCGCTCGTAGTTAGACACAATCAAATTGGTGACAACAGAGGGACGAATTTTAAAACTACCCGAACAGACAAAATTACACAAATATATTTGACCTATTATATGGACGTAATTTTTAAAATATGCTCGGCACAGTTTTATCAGTTATAAGCCAGACAACCAAACCAAATAATAGTCGTCATGATTTTATATTAACACTTGCCTATTGAGAAATAGCCAACAATTAACTGGTATATAACCCATGAAAACTACGTATCCGGGTGAAAATACATATATAATATTAAATACTATCTTATAAGAGAGTATATTTTATTTGTAATATTATATACTCACTTCTAAATTAAGAAAATACCTGAATATTATTATATGATCATTTCTAAAATAGGAAAATAACTATTTAATATTATATACTCACTTCTGAAAAAGAAAAATCCCCCTTCCTTGGCTACCGCAAGACGGCTTAACGATCCAAGTAGCGTCAGACTCCTTGCGGTACTCCTCCACAAACATCATGTATTCGCCCTGAATGTTAAATAATAATATTAATACTCATACTAGCCTTTAGTCAGGGCTGAACCTACATAAAAATGTTAGAATGGCTGAATAACTAATTATATAATATTTCTTCTTAGCGTAATTTTTTAAATACAAACATATACTCTCCTAAAATAAGATATAAGTAAGATTCACCATCCTACATAAATAGTAGACTGACGAGAGACATGTCGGTTCTCAACATATCAATTCTAATGTAGCTGATTCAAATAACAGTGAAACCATACTAAACAAGCACATTCAATTTCGTTTAAAGTTAACTTTCATATTTTATCCTCCCATAAACATAGATAAACTAGAGAGTAGCTGTCATGAGTTTCATTTTCTTTTATCGGAGTGTACCAGTAGCGAGGCGTCAGGGTAGGCAGGATAAGCTCAGCTATCCCAGGTTTAAAAAAAGGAAAAACCCATCTCTTTACATAAAACAGATGTAATTGAAATTTTAGTAGTAATAAAAAAAAGCGTAGTGACATATTAGCGAGTGCGAGAAGCGAATGTTTCAGTTCCTTTGGGCGTGATAAGCTGATACTTTCCTATGACGCACCCAAATATTCAGGTCTGCGAGGAGATATGAGGGTAATGCGCGCGCAACTATTAATCTCATTTACTAAAGGTGACCAGTAAGCCGGCTATCCCCGAGTCGTGACACACATACTGAGCATACATAATGTGTTAAAATCTTTATTTAAGTGTATATTAGTTTAGTTTTGTGGTGATTTGAATTTTATTATTATTAATAATTATAAATTATTTATATTAAAATAAGTATAATTACACTTTCTAGAACAAAAGACGGACATAGGTTAATTTAAGTTACTCCACGATTGGGGGACAAAGACTACAAACGCAATAGAGTTGAAATAGTGAATGTGTTGCAACAGACATCTAAAGAATAACGACTGACCAGCAAGGAATGGCCAGAACTCACACAACATTTAACACTAAATAACCCTTTTTAAGAAGTGAGAACGATATGTGCCAGTGAAGCTAGCTAGAAATGTCAGCCCTATAGTTTAGGTTACATGAGTTACAGAGAACTGTCTATCTGCCCCAGCCATAGAAACACCGGCTTTATCTCTTATAGAAAGTGGTCATTCAAGATTATAAGCCTCTACACCCTAAAGGATAGCTTGACACTAATTAGTACTGCCAGGGATCAAAAGTTTAAACACACCCAAACATGGGCACACATTACACTTAGATACAAGTTACTGAAAATCAGCGAGCTTTCATGCGTGTCCAGAAGGGAGTCAAACATGGACTTCTTGAACCGTACTACGTCACTGGCTGTCCTATATATTGCAAGGGTATAAGTGGATACTAATTAGCAGAGATACAATCCCCTGCTTAACGAACACTTCTAAATACTAGGTAATAGAACTAAAGTGTACAGAATTTTCGTGGAGGTAGAATGGAAATTCTAACACAACGCTGTCTAAAGCGTCAGGCTCTCGATGCATAACAGCTAGTATGATTATGACGGTATATACACACGTCAAGGGTTAGAAACCAGATATTAGCTCCGTGTCATGATGTTTTGCCGGGAGATCGGATTCCAGTAAGGTATATCCCGGTCTGGCTCTCCATGCAAATGCCAGTTCACTTCCTTGCCCTTACCCCCTTATAGTAATTTTCATTGTTTCAAAATAAAAGTAATTATCTTGTTACCAAAGCTAAGTCAAATATAGTCCTTTGAGCTGGAGACCGCTAACTGACCAAATAAGGTGGCAGCCAGTGGACCAGGATTCGAACCCCCTGTAGTTTAGTATAATGAGAGAGTGCTGTCTTAGACCTGAGGGTAGTTTTCCACTTTCCCACTACGCAATTGCGGGTTCAAATTTCTCAATTCCTAATCTGTTAGCGTAATTAGTACTTAAGCGCATAACCCGAACGGTGTTAAAATGTGCCGAGTTCGTGTGATCTATAAATAATATGTGCACCAGATCACCTTTAAGTTTCCATCTTAAAACAGGTTATGGGAAGCTCGGGGTTTGACCCCGCAGAAAGTTATTTTTGGGGTTAATTTTCATAAATAGTTTTCCACCTCCAGCTCTGGAAAATTGAGATACATTCCCTTAGTAAAACTAATTTATTCAGCCTTAATATTTTTCTTGTGTTAAATATTAGACATGTAGAACGATGGGAGGCTGTGTGTGTATGTGTATTTTAAACGGACATTATAAGTTTTAATAATATTCATGGTAAGCTAAACAAATCCACACCATATTGTTCTCTAGGGTTTGGCGGCTACAAGCCATGAAGCACCCGGCAAAATATATTGGGGCTCGAATCAGTGTTGGGGATTTGAATATCTGCTGAGGTTTACTGTTGATAATTCTCACTAAATGGTTTCCCACTCTCCCTCCACATAAACGTTGGAACATTTCCTTACTTCCCTCAACACAAATGTGGATTCAACCTTCCCAATTCCTAATCCGGTTGAACTCGCAGTTCTACTTCTTTCAAACTGTTGTAATATCTGGTTTGGTTGAAGTGTACATAGAGAAGACTCAGCCTCGTAAAGATTGTTAGCTCTCTAAAAAGAGTGCAGAGTGATAGATACTCACCTCGGTGATGCAGTTGGCTAACGTGCCAGATTCGTGTTGAGCTAGACTACCAAGGACCGGGGAGATCGAGGTTCTAATCTCAGTCGGGAGAACTGGGGTGGTTTTTTCACTCTCCCTCCCCCCACAAATGCACGTGCGACCTTCCCAATTCCTAGTCCATTAGCGTAAATAGTACTTAAGCGTATTATAACTCAAGCGGTTAGTAAGACGTGGTTCTAAAAAAGAGTAATAGATAGAAAACTGTTCTACACTAGAGGACAAAGTGGTAATCACTGCTCTGGTGGCCGCATGGTCTAACGCTCTACTCTCGCATTAAGCTATAGACTACTGATGACGGGAGATTGAGGTTCGAATCTCGGCCGGTAAGTACAGTAACACTAATATTTTATACATCGGTGGTCGTGGGG
>CABFOW010005417.1:28892-42846 GCA_902141385.1 Timema californicum | reverse complement strand
ATCCACCACATTCAGGGTGGTGGATCAATGTTAACCTTATGGGAGAAAGTGCGCTGGAACTGTCAATTCATCCACTACTTAGCTGCTACTTGTTTATTCAAGTAGCTTCTCATTTGTCCTCACGAGGCTGAGTTTGACCCCGTTCCAGGCCTAATCATTCAAAGATACATTTTGAAAGCGCTGGGGATCGTGCCCGGGACCTCTGCATTTGTATCCAGGAACTCTGACCACTGGATAGGGAATAAATACACACTTACATAAACATATTATCTGTTCTGTACATTTTGCATTACCCAAATCCCAAAGCTTTTTTTTAAAAAAGATTAATTTACTTTTGGCCCTTAAAATATCGATTGTATAAAATATTTTTTCAAATATCTTTTTATATATTTCAGAATGATATAATTTTAAAACTATGGGGCTAGTTCTTCATATCTCCAAGAGTGGCTGATATATGATCAAAAATTTGCAAATTTCCGCAAATGTAAGGTACCATCAAAGTTATTTTCGTAGATTGTAATTTTAAACAGTGCCTAGATTAGAATGATAATCAAAATCCTTATAAGGGACTTTCACCCATAAGTAAATAACTCATAATTTTAGGGTTGGATATATAATTCCAATAATCCCTCTGTTGAACCCAATCGGTAAAATGGTTTCGGCTCTAGGCCGAGATACAAACAGGTGGCATTACTTTAAACACATTTTCAAGTTAAGTGAATCATAAAACGTTGACATCCATCAAAATCTACTATTAGATTTTGTTTACTATCCCAATCTGCCCGAGGGGTTGCGAGAAAGTAAAATGGTCAGTTTATCTTGGAACTCCCCTACCAGTGCTAAGGCGCTGAAGTTATTGGAGGGAGTCTCTATTGTGTGTCGTTTATGGAATATCTACAACATCTAAGAGATAATGGTCCAGTTTTTCTTGGAAGTGATCCAGCAAACAAAGAGCAGTCAAGATGATCTGACACGATTAAAGGAGAGTGTCCAGTCACGAAACAAGATTAGAAAAGGACGGGAATACCAAGGTAGACAAAAGGTGAGAGAATATGCAAATCATCAGCGGGATAAGTTGAGCATCTGTGGGGCTACGAGGATCCTCTTGCTCTATGTAGACATCTATTACCCAAATATTCCTTTATCCCAGATGATATCTTTCATATTTATCTATACAGAACATTTAACCCAGTGGTTATATTTATTTATTCAAACCATTTAACATAGTGTATATCTTTATCTATTCAAACCATTTAACCTAGTGTCTAGCTTTATCTATTCAAATCATTTAACCTAGTGTCTATCTTTATCTATTCAAACCATTTAACCTAGTGTCTCTCTTTATATATTCAAACCATTTAACCTAGTGTATATCTTTATCTATTCAAATCATTCAACCTAGTGTATATCTTTATTCATTCAAACCATTTAACCTAGTGTATATCTTTATTCATTCAAACCATTTAACCTAGTGTCTATCTTTATATATTCAAACCATTTAACCTAGTGTATATCTTTATCTATTCAAATCATTCAACCAAGTGTATATCTTTATTCATTCAAACCATTTAACCTAGTGTATATCTTTATTCATTCAAACCATTTAACCTAGTGTCTATCTTTATATATTCAAACCATTTAACCTAGTGTATATCTTTATCTATTCAAATCATTCAACCTAGTGTATATCTTTATTCATTCAAACCATTTAACCTAGTGTATATCTTTATTTATTCAAACCATTTAACCTAGTGTCTATCTTTATTTATTCAAACCATTTAACCTAGTGTCTATCTTTATTTATTCAAACCATTTAACCTAGTGTATATCTTTATTTATTCAAACCATTTAACCTAGTGTATATCTTTATTTATTCAAACCATTTAACTTAGTGGCTATCTTTATCTATTTAGATCAAACTGATATCGAGATGTAAATGAGGATATCCAAGAACGTTGTGGTCAGCACACCGATACCTCCGGCCATTAATCTCAGTTTTCTGAACAAGAGCTGCTACTAGTTTATTCAAGTAGCTTCTCATTTGTCCTCACGAGGCTGAGTTTGACCCCGTTCCAGACCTAATCCTTTAGAGATACATTTTGTAAGCGCTGGGGATCGAGCCCAAGACCTCTGGATCTGTATCCAGGAAATTACATAAATATATTATCTGTTCTATGCATTTTCCACTCCTCACTTCCCAAAGCTTTTTTTTTAAATATTCACTTAAGGCCCGTTGACACGGTATTAGTTGACTAATGCAAGTACACTAATTCGGCTGCGCGCGCACAGCTTGCACCGTGTAAACAGACACGCAAGCTACTAACATGCAAGTCTACTTGCAAGTGAAAAAGTTGTTCACTTTCCAACTTTACTAATGCAAGTAGACAATTCAAAATGGCAACAACTAAGGAATTGGTTGTGCGGGAGACACTTATTTGTGAAATATTATGAAAAAGAATGAGTTTTTGTGCAATTTTAAGCACCGAATTTATAAAGATAAGCATACGAGGGATATTGCACTAGCGGATATTGTAAAGTTATATCAGGTGTACAAATTTTCTAGAAGTTTCCAAAATAAAATGTTAGGCCTACGTAAATATTGCAAATGCTCCTTGTGAGAGATATTATTTAATTTCGGTAAACAAATGTTATCAATAATTTTATCAAACCATTATTTCCTACCAATCAACATGGCATGTGTAATTTTTTTTTATATACGATCACAAAATATAATACAACATTGTAGTACCGAGATTAGTTCCTGCAACATAATATTCGCGTTGTAGTAATGCTTTGTAAACTTGAGTAGATACATATAATAATACTATTATGGCATAACAAACCAGATAGTCTATATTTAAACCAAATCTTCAAATGAATGAATTATTATTCTTAAGAAATATTTTAGGCATAACAAGATAGCATTTAACAAAATATTTTGTTATTAGTATACCAAAATTTAAAACAGGGCTTAAAAAACCTGCGTTAGGCCTATTTAAAAAAAATGCCCAACCGAGGGTTGTATTGGGATTTATTGACATTTGAGTTTAATTTTATTTATCATGTTTGCTAATTGAGTTAACAAATCAAGAAAAATAGTATAATAACTATTTGGGATCAAATGAAATACATTTTAAACTATTAAAAGATTAAGAAATATGAGACATACTAATCACTAACGTTGTTTATACAAACACATTTTTTCTAAACAGGTCATCTAATTATGATACATTGCGTTTACTGAAAAATTGTAATTTATTTGGTCACCCATTCTTATTCTATATTCACCCTTTCTAGACCCTAACATATTGCACGAATAGAGAGATCAGTTAGCATAACTTCATTTTCAACCATGTTTTTAGAAGCGATACTAATACAAGTGAAAAATTCGTGTCAACACAGCTAACATGTTAGTACTAGTAAACTTGCATTAGTCCACTAACACTGTGTCAGCGGTTCTTTACCAAATAGCTTTTAAAATATTGATTGTACAACATATTTTTTCAAATAAAAGTTTTATATCTTTAAGAATGATACACTTTTGAAATTGTAAGTTAATTATTCATATCTCAAAGAGTGGCAAAGATATGATTAATTAGATTAATTAGAACAAAATTTCTTTGTTTCAAAAACTAGTTTGAGAGAAGGGTTTTTAATTACATGTTTGTTGTAAATAATAATAGTTACAAAAAGTAAGTCGGAGTGTTTCAAAATAGCTATACATTAGAATGCTAGAAATGTTATTAGATAGACTTTACGTATTCACACGTCAAGTCTTGTGATATGCAGCTGTCACTTTTGATAGTGGATTTTATCAATATATACAAAATAACACAACTAATATGGTGAAATATTAACATTGTTGACCGTAGAATTTTTTTTTTCTAAATATTATTTCATTCCAAAATCCTACTATGCTTCGCATCTTATTTCTTAAATACTAAAAGTTGCCATAATTAATTCAATACAATTTTGTTTATTTATTGAATAAAGTACGAAAACATCGACCGTCTGTTTGAGGAATTAGCTCGCGTATAAAAATGTCAATATGGTAAGAGCTAGTTATAGCTGCGGTGCCAAGCCAGAAAACAACAGGAAACTCCAAGGAGCGTGTCTGGTGAGTGGTTGCGAGGTCAAGCGGCACCGCGAGGACATCTAGCGGCGGCAGCAGACACTAGAGCACACGTGCAACACGTGCAGTGGAGGGCTGTGAAGAGATTAGTGGAGCAAAAAGACTTTAGGGCGACCTACAGTCAATTTCTCACAGGAAAAACCTTATCTGACAGCTAGAAAAGTTACTCGATCTACTTAAACGTATTCATATGTGTCAAATAATGTGATCTGCATATGTCACTTTTGATAGATATGATCAGAAACTATAAAATAACACTTTTTTCCCCATAGCTTAAGCCTAATTAACCAGAGCATGGTGCTCATAGGAACAGTTTCCCTTTTGGGAAAATTAACTAGGTTAATGCCGGGAATCAAACCCGGGATGTTTAAATCAGTAATCAGGGGCCCAAACCATTATATCAAGAGGTCGGCCAAATTAATTATAATAATATAGTAAAATACTTTAAAATGTTGGTCGCAAAAAATATGTTTTTCGTATCTAAAAGGCATTTACTGTAAAATTTGGACTGTGTATATCTGAGTGGTAAGACGAGTTGAAGACGTTCAGAGACCTCATACTGTTTGTTAATTAATAAGTGGTTTGTTTTATAAAACGAAATATGGCTCACACCGCATTGGAGGTTATAATGTTTTGAATAATACTTCATGATAAAAAGGTTAATCAAACTTTTGTCTTAATAACCAAGCACTTAAGATTTACTACTCTATAAATATTGTGTGCTTTGTTTATTACTGTAATGTTAATCTGGCCCTTGTCAAATGAGTCCTCTGTGTTCAACTGTCTCAATTTTTGACACTATCACAGATAATGTATCACCTCACATTCTTACCCAGTATTGCAAACTAAAAACTTCCCTGTTACTTCTTCCTCTGTGGCTGGACGTGTGCTTGAAGGACAGCCCCATTCTGCTCCTTCAAAGATTACCTTTATGGGTTGGACTCGCACTCATTTGAGTCCAGCGAAGATTCCGAGGTCCTCCATATTTCTCCAGCTTTTTGCTTTTCATTGAGAGTATGGGGTAGAGTCCTGCCATTATCGTTGCTACCAGAAAGGTGAGTCACGCCATTCACATCCTACAACTAACTGGGCGGGAAAGAATGTCTGGGAAACACATCTTCAAGGGTGTTTTTTCATTGGATAATCTGGATGGTGCTATTTGGTTAAAATTTATCTTTTATGATTTTTTAGTTTGCAATTAGTAAACATAAGCGCCTGCCTAGTACCTTATGCACTTCCACTCCAACCCAGTAAACTTTCTTTTTACCGAACTGTTTAACTAAGGCTTTTTTCTACGTACTTGAACTAACACTCCCTTTTCCCTGATTATTTTATTTGCCTCACTTGCTGAACATTCAATTTGTTTTGAACTTGGAATAGTAGTTGTTCTATGTCATCCACATTCTTAACCCTATTGTTGACTATATCCAGCTGAGTGTGCAGATTTATAGCGAACATCAGCTCCGTTAGGGTTATTCCCCTTGTGATGTGTGGGGTGTTTCAGTAGACTAGTAGAATTTCCATCATCGTCGTGGACAAATCTATTCCTTCAACTTTGGTTTTCGTATGCATTGTTTTATCTGGTATACTCAATTTTCGGCTGGCCCATTAGTTTCGGGATGGTATTGAGCCCCAGTCCTACATTCTATGCCGTTTCGTGAATAAAATTCAGTTAATTCTCTAGAGCTTAGTAGCTGCCTACAAGACCGTAGCCAACCAATAATTTCAATTGGGGTTTGGTGGGCACACACCCTCAATTGCCAAAGGCTAGAAAAAATCATTAATTATAAACACCCCTAGAATCTATCTAAAGGTTTTTTTATGAACACATAACACCATAACTGCTGAAGGCTAGGAAAAATTCTAGATATTAAACACCTCTAGAAGCTCTTTGAAGTGCTTTTTATGGTAACACAGCTCCCTAATTTGTACTTGTACCTAAATTTTGATATTGCTTGAACCATAAGTAAAGACATATATATTTTGTTCATAACATTTCGGGAAGGGTCTGAACCACGAAAGCCCCCCCTGACTACGGCCTTGGCTGCCTAACATAATCAGATATCAAAACCTCTGGGTATCCAAATCAAGAAGAAAAAAATGCAGTGAGGACACGAACGGTTGCAGTGGAAATGGTCGCCTGGATTGAGAATACGCTAAATCTTTACTGTGAGCATCAACTACAAGTAACACATTCCATATAAAGATCCAAGGAAGTCGATGTAAACTATCCACGGTGATGACAGCCTCTTCCGTGGAATAAAACAGCCTTTCTGAGGCGATTGTTGCATGTGTGGCATCACAAGACTTAGTTTTCGATGTCCTTGTTCATATGGGGCCACCAGAAGTAATTCCTAGCTGATAGTTTAGTCTTGATGCCCCTCTGGTTTCTGTCTCAAAGACAAGAAAATCGCGCCTGAAGTCAACATTTAGTTCATCTTGTATCGACTTAGACTAGAATAGTGGCTTATTAACTGTTGCTCGCCATCTATTAACAATCAAGTTCACCACGTTTCTCTGCACTGGACCTGTCTAGGTCTACTAGTTTTCTGTCTAGATTATAAAGTCCCTCCTGGATACTTTAAGAATAATGTAGAAGAACACTTTCAAGTTCCAATTCTGACAGCTGGACTACACGAGACAAGTTATTAGCACAATTAATTAGGTAGGCATACACTATATCTGGCAGTCAAAATTCAATAGGAAATACATATAATTTTAGAAGAAGTTTGCTTAAAGAATTGGTATTCCTTTATTTGGCCCAAAAATTGTGACCAGTGGTTTGTGGTTTATTTAGAGCCTAAATTCCCGCATATACAAATATCGTGCAAATTGTTGTACTCCCAAAAACAATTTTAATCCTCCCGTATGTATCTATATTCTGTATCCAACAGTGCCCGGGAGGTATATGCAACTGGACGTATTGTTCTATATTAATATGCTTTATAATCAATTTAGAACCCTAGTGACCCCACTGGGCTGGCGTATGCTGTAAGTACTAATCATTGTGTTGGGTCGTAATGCGCCAATATCGGTGCCGAGATCAGTTCTACCTTAATCTGTTCAAACGCTTGAGAACACTTGAAGGTCTAGAAAGTCCAGTTCCACTCAGCTCCCGTCAACCGACCGTATAAAGGGATTAGTGTAGTTGATACTTCCTAAAGAATATTCTATAATATTCCACGATCCCAAAGAAATATTTGACTTGGGTGACGTTTACTGGTGGTTCCTCCTTCAGAATGGGCTCGATTAATTCCTTACCCAAGATTAGGCCCTTTTCATTAATAATATATACAGAATATTTAACGGATTCCTGCATGAACGAGCATTTATTGACGTTAAGAGTTAACACATTTTAATTTGGCCTTGATAATACCTCACGGAGCCTCTCATAATGTCCCTCTTTCGTTTTGCCCCCAATAATAATGTCATCCTATCATACCACAATTCCCTCGACTTCTGTTAATACGTCTTCAATAATTCTCTGAAATAATTGTAGTGCCTGCAATATTACAAATAGAATGTGGTTGTAGGATTACAACCCTTTGTGAGTTCTGATTGTAACCATCTCTCTGAAAACATCATCTAGGAGTACCTGCTGATATGCACTCTACAAATCCAATTTTGAAAATAGCACGCTGCCTTGCATTGTCTGAAACACTTCTTATACTCAATCTAGCGGGTAACGGTTGGTCTCCAAAAATGGGTTTATTGTCACTTTAAAGTCTCCGCCACTTGTGACAAAACCATTCGGCTTAACAATAAGGACAATTTACGTTCCTCATCTACTGTATTTGATGGAAGAAATCACTCCTATTTTCTGTAAGCGTATTAATTAAACCCCCTCCTTTGGTTTTAACGCAAAAAGCATTGACCTATATTTACAGAATGTTGGCACTACTGCTTCTTTTAATTTCAAATTAATCTTTCCTTTACTAAATGTACCCAACATGTCCGTAAACGCTATAGGATACCTCTTTCGCAAGGTTGACAAAAACTCTTAATCATATCATGTGATGTGTTTGACATACCTCAAACCCAAAAGTATTCATAAAGTTTATACCTAATAGCAAAGGGGCATCCTCAGGCACCACGTGAAACCCTATTACAGCTGTTCTTTGTTTGTATGTTACCACTAGAAAACAACGGCCCAAATGTTTCAATATATGCTAGGAATAATATCGTAATGTTTGATTTGTGGTATCTCAGGGGGTTTTCAAAAAACTTTCAATATACATACATACATTCGTACATATCGCTGAAGGTTGCTCCAAAAGCTATTTTCCAAGTGAAGACTTTCTCTTGAAATTTGACTGTTGTAAGTCCTGGAGGAGCTCCTTGATTCTCCACGATCATATTGAAAAGCTTGAATTGGGAATGTTCACTGGCTGTAGCTAGCATGTATTTTGAATCTGCCTTAGAAGTTCTACACATCTTTTTTAGATGCCTCTCAGAAAATTTTATTAAAAAAAAATACAAACTACAGAGATTATTTATGCACAGCAAAGGCTTGCTTTGACTTTGCGATTTTTGGCAACGGGTGATTTTTATCCAACCCTAATGTACCTTTTTAAAATATCAAAATCAACAGTATGCAATGTTATTCCTGAAGTGTGTACGGCTATAATTGAAGGACTACAGGATTTTGTTGAGGTTGGTTTTTAACTATTTTTTTTACAAAAGCAATCTCACGACATGTATAGTATCTGCAATAAAATGAACATTATTACAAATGTCCAGGCATAATTTTTGACCCTTCGCCTATGGATTTTTTTAAAATTTCAAGATGAGAGGGTATACATTAAACGTTTGGCTTTAACATTTAGCTTGATTATTTCATTTTTTGTTTGTTATTAGACACCGTCAACATAAGAAGAATGGTTGAGAATTGCACTTATATTTGAAGAACAGTGAAATTTCCCTAACGCTATCGTTGCTATCGACGGAAAACACTGTGTTATATAAGCACCAATCAAAAGTGGAAGCGACTTCATCAACTACAAATCTACTTTCAGTATGGCTGTTGTAGATGATGATTATAATTTCATTTATTCTGAGGTTGGTTGCCAGGGTCGAATATTCGATGGAGGAGTGTTCAGAAATACCAGAAACTTCAAAATGATGATTTAAAAATCCCCCCTGATAGCTATATTCCCAGAGCACAACAAAAAGTACCTCACATATTTGTTGCAGACGATACGTTTCCATTACAAAGACATACAATAAAAACCATATCCTAGCACTCATTTTAAGGGCTCGGACAAAATAAACTATAATTATCGCTTATCAAGAGCACGTCGCGTAGATAAGAACGCCTTTGGTATTCTTTCGCCTGTCTTCCGTATATTGAGGAAACCTATGTTGCTGGAACCAGAGAAAGCTTCAATTGTTGTGATGACATGCATTTACTTGAACAATTTCCTAATGAAAAGAAAGGCATCTCGTAGCCAATACGCTACAATTGGAACATTTGATAGAGGGGAAACCAATAATAATATTCTCGGCGACTGGAGAAATGATACAGACTTGTCGTTTTTACCTCTTCGTACCGTAGAACGCAGACATATTGAATATTGTGAAGCAATAAGAAACAGTTATTGAAATATTTTTGCGATACAGATTGTTTTTCATGGCAATATAGTGTAGAATAGGTATGCTAAAATTAAGTACAACAGTGAAAATCAAATAGTATTTTATTCAACATTTTAGAGAACTTAAAAAAAAATTGGATAAGGAATGGTATATATTATTTATAAGAAAAAAATAATCTTACTTGACTGTTTCTCTTGTTCCTATCTTTATGAACAACAGGGTCGGAGGCACGTATTCGAAACCCCCACGCCGGTGGAGGGAGGGCGGGGTGCAGGAGGTTTGGAGGTCTTTGGGGGCGCTATGTTAAGAGGGTTTCTAGGGGTGCTAGTTTTTAGAAGAAAAAGATTAAATGGACAATTTAATATTCTTTTTCACTTTGAGGACGTGATACATGTACTGTATTTATCTTAAACCATCTTGGAAAGTGGGATTTGTTGTATAGACGTAGGTGGAGCAGCCAATAGCCATGTCCTTTGTATTTATTATATGAGGGCTGGATAGTGTTAGGGGAGAAGGAACCCATGTCGGCGTCAGCACGAAGTCCTATCAAGCTGGAACTAAAGCACCATTATCTAGTATCTATCATGATGGATGGTGAAGGAGGGTGTTTTGAATTACAAGACCTGCAAAGATTAGCGAGGGTGGTTTTCCCTAAAAAAAAAAAAATTCATCCTCACTCCACGCATATGTGGGTGCACCTCCTTTCAACTTTGATAATCCCTAACACATTAGCGGAATAAATATATAAGCGTATAACCCAAACGGGTGGTAACACGCGGTGGTAAAACAAATGTTGGCTAAGCGGCGGGGAGATTTAAGGGGTGTATTGATTTAAGTCTGGGGGCAGGGGTAGAGGGGAAACCAAATCAAGCTCCACCACTGGGCAATAATAGTATGTATTGCCTAGCTAGTAAAAACAGAACATTTAAAATAATTTCTTAAATTAGGCTACAATTTTTTAATATCAGACAAAACCGACGCCAAGCATCTGAATAAAAGACTTATAAAAATATATCCAAAGAAATACTCGCTGTGTTATTTTGATTTTAAAGCGTTGTGTTGATAATTGATCTTGGTTTATACTTGTCCAATAAAAATGGCACACTAGTGTAGGCGTACCATTTCGATGTATATGTACTCTCTGCCACACTGCCAGTTTTCGGTAGCATGCTTTTTTGCCGTTCTCATCGATAAGATGCTAGAAGTGAGTCAATTTTCTTCTTTACTTCATAAACTCGACATTTCATTATGTTTCCGATGGCATTCCAGGCATTCTCTTTTATTGAATTATTTTTGTACTCTCCAACGGATTCTGCCAAAGACATCTACTTTATAATGTTCTATAAGTTGCAGGAACAAATCATTATTCCAATCCATATTTGTTCTCTGTTCGAAATTATTATTTAGCAGGAAGTTTGAAAATACTTGCACCGAACAAAAGAATCCTTTGTGAAGGGTAACACACCTTAGAAAGCGTGGACTGACAAAAAGGCCAATATTAGTTATTTAAGAGTTTTTGGTTGTATAGCATACGCCCATGTACAAAAACCAAATCGAAAAAAATTGGATCCCAAAAGTAAGCATTTAGTTTTTGTTGGATAGTCAGTACACAAAAAGCTGCCATATAACTGAACCTGAAAATCCAAAAAGCGTGGTTACTTCTCTTTATGTGATTTTCCTTTAGGATAAGACTGGCAGAATGGATAATGGAAATCAGCTGACTGAAAACAATGAGGAAATGACAGTTTCTTTTCCAATCCAACTTTAAGTCTCAGCTTCTGAGGAAGAATCAAGGGAGACTTCTGATTTGGATTCAACGGAGACTTCTGACTAGTGATGGCACAATCGAGTAATTCTAAGAATTGAGTAATTACTCGATTCTCTTTAAAAAGAACCGAGTAATTTTTAGCGAATAATTTACTCGAATCATCCCGTGGAAATCGGTTGGATAACATTACTCGAAAGTCTTGCAATGGAATTCGATACTAATAAAATGTCAATAATTTCTTTCTGTAGTAGTCAGTCGACAGTGACATTGACCTTCGTTATTTTAAGATTACACTTTGCATGTACAGTCAATATGAAAGTATTCGTTTTAAGAAGTATCTCACGAAAACAAATTGTTTTGTGCTATTTTTAATAGAATAAGTTTTTATTTGTACATTCATGTTAAAGAAATTGATAATAATTTTAACTTTTTAAAAGTGAAAACAGTTTTAATTTTTTTCTCTCTCTTTTGTAACTTACTCTTATTAGTTTCAATTTATAAATAATCATATTTTACTAAGGAGAAATGATAATCAATAAAATAATTAAGAAATACTATAATTAGTTTCGTCTATGCGATTGTGGAAATAAGACTGCCGAGGTGCCGAGTAAAAAAAAACCGTGTAACTTTTATCGAGTACTTTTAAAAATAATCGGAAATGTGATACACTTAGTTAGCATGCTTTTCGATTGTGTACTTTACATCTGCGAGTATTTTGTATTGAAAATACACGTGCAAGATTTAAAACATAAAGAGTCATTTTTGGGTAGCAGCAGAAGTTGTTGGTGAAAAATGAACTATAAGGGAATATGCCTTTTAGATGGAAATAGCATGGTAAACAGTCCAACCAATAAGGTCAATTCTCACTTAGCCGGTAAACAAAGAGAAAATAAAGGAATAACAAGGTCCGAGTAAAGTTACTCGAGTAATCCCGGAAGAATCGAGTACTCCCGATTACACAACACAATCGAGTTACTCGATTGTGTCCATCACTACTTCTGACGAATACGAAGAAACTGCAACTAAACCAGTGGTTGAAAGTTTTAGTGCAGTCTAGATGATATCCATTGAGGCAGAGGAGACCAGAGGAATATCCTGATTATGAAGTTTATAGTGGCATTTGAGACAGAAACATTCCACTATGTATCAGCGAGACTTTATCTGATGATAGAGATTTGTGGCAGGAAACTGTAACAAGCGAATATTTATCTTTTAAAGAAAATGATGCCTGGTCATTGGTAAATTTGCTGAAAAATAAAAAGGCAAACAAAATCAAATGTATATTCAAAATTAAAACTGATTTGAATGGAGATATAACCCAGAAAGCACAATATGTCGCAAAGGATTTCTCCCAAAAATATGGGGTGGATTACACTGAGACCTTTTCTCCTGTGGTGAGAAATTCTACAGTTATTATTAATTAGAGTTTTTCTGGCCCTGGCTTGTAATCTGGATCTAACAATAGATCATAAGGATCTAGAAACTCCTTTTCTCAACGGCGAATTGAAAGAGCTGGTTTATATGAATCAATCTTAGAATTTTGTGGTTAAAGGTCAATAAAAGAAGGTATGTCTTTTAAAGTGAGCCTTTATGGGTTGAAGCAATCCTCAAGAACATGGTATAAACATGTATGATGTTTTGATGAAAATTAATTTTAAGAGGTCAGAATGAGAACCATGCGTTTATTATCATGTTTATGGCAAACACATTTATATAAGGGTCATTTATGTTGAAGACTTTTTGATTTTCTGTAATGACAAAAATAAGAACATATTTAAAAATGAGCTCATGGACATGTTCAAAATAAAGGATTGGGTGAGGATCAACAAATTGTAGGCATGAGAATATGGTGGGAAACTGGAGCAATCTATTATTCTATTTGGATCAACAATCCTACATTAAACTGTACTTTATACATTTGGGATAATGGATTGTAAAAATGCTTCTACACCTGCAGAGCTTGGACTAGATTTTGAGAGAGGGGAAAAGAGAAGAGAAGAAAATCCTGTTTCTTTCCCGTTGATCGCATGTTTGATGTACATGGCAGTGACATGTAGGCCTTCCTTGACTCATAAAGTTGTAATAATATCGGTTTATCGCGCCTCTCTTTTGGCGTCAATTGTAATAATATCTGATTTATCGCACCTCTCTTGGGCGTCTATCGTAGTACTATGTGATCAATCACCCCACTTTGGGCGTCGATTGATTCACTGCGGATTAATTCCCTGATATATGCTGTGATGTTTAATAGGTTGTCTTAAGCTCCGTTATCGAGCGACTATCATCACTTTACGGAAAAGATACAGTTTAATCAGCTGTCTATAGCTCCGTGTTCGAGCACTAATTAAATCGGTATATTTATAATTAAAGAAAGAGAAATGTTGATGGCTGTTATTTCACACACGGTTTATTTATATTACACCAGTAAATTACTTGCACATATTTAAATTAAATGTTTTTTT
>CABFOW010005417.1:0-28678 GCA_902141385.1 Timema californicum | reverse complement strand
GGCGTCTTCTGCCAAATACTATGAAGTTGTTCCTTTTAACAATAATTGACGCAGTAGATATTTTAACAAGAAAGATGGTATAAAAAATATATTTTAGGGGTGAAGTCCTTTTCACTTCATTTCTGAGTAACGCGTGTTTGTTCATGGATGAATCTTAAAAGGATACTCTACCTATATTACTTTAAAGAAAAATTCACCTTCATCCATGACATTTTACATAATTTAGATTAATCCAAATCAATAAATTACGAAGTTGGTATTTTTTAAGTCAATTTAATATAAATTTGTGATGAAAAACACTTGTCGAGGATCTTAAACCAAAATATGTCTACAATTATTAAGACTTATTAGGGAAATAACCTCACTTTACTAACCTAGCCTTAAGCACTTTAAACCTTGACTTTCAACTAATGAAAAAGGTATTTTAATATGATCTAGTACTCAAATTTCTGACATCATTTGATATCAAACAAGACTTCCTGTCCATTAAAACCCAATGAACTGCGCAGTTTAGTAAATGAGTAATCTGCATTTGTGTTACCTTCATTATGTGTTAAAATTAAAAAAATTAAAAAGCCATTACATTATCATTACAGAAATGTTGGATATTTCCATCAATTTTGAAACATTTTTCAGTTACCATTCAAAAATTACTTATTAGAAAGCATTAAAAAGTATGTTAAATAATATATATATATATATAATTGTAGCTTAAATATTTTCATTAATTTTTTTACTTCTTTAACCCTTTGTTTAAGATGTAAAAACATTTTATGTGGCCCTATCCACAGCCATTAGTGCAACGGTAACAGCATACTTATTATATCACATATAATTTGATGGTAAAAGGAAAGAGAAAAGGGTTCAACTGATTTAACAAAAAAATGAGAGGTACAACCAAAATTTACATTTTCCATTAAATATCTTTATTGCTCACAAGACATCATAAATGAAAATACAACTGTGTACACATATTTTATAATAAAAAAAAACACAGTCATGCATAAAAATAAATACCTATATGAACACAATAATTTACAGATTACAAACACATCATAAGTCTGAAACTATACTTCTTAATAAGGTAGGTAATACAAACAGTTTTGATTGGGGTTTACATTACTCACAAATCCTTTTACATAAAAATAAAATTATTAATAAAGTAATTAAATAAGAATTATCTCTATTAAGTGATTGCTCGATCATGGGCTCGAGCTATGGAGTTTTTTTTTATCTCTAATTCCTAAAGCTATACATTTTCTAGCCGTCGTTATAAGGTAGCTTTATCTTATATTGTTATGCAATAGAAAACTAAGCTAACCATAAAGAATAATTCTGCTTTTGAGAAATAGCTCCTTACTACTTATATAAATTATCTGAACATTAACTTAGTGTTTTCATTTACAGTATATATAAATCTTTAAAGAATTATTCGTTTTTATTTTTTTATAAATTATTGGAACATATATGACAATGTAAAATAACACGAAAAGAAAAAATATATTGGTAATAAAATAGCATAAAAGTTGTTGGGTGTTCATTTCATGTGTTTGTCGTTTATGATATTCCTTTTACATGTTTTGTCCTTTTTGTTATAGCTTTTATTTGTTCCTATCTACATGTTCTATTATTTATTATTTTTATTATTATTCTTTACCATTTTCCTTTTTTTCTCCTCTTTTGTGTTTTTTGGTTTTCTCTTTTAGGAAGTTGCGTTGCGCGTTTCACACTCCTCCCTGATGAGTTCCGATAGAATGAAACCTAGGTCGGGGGATTGGGCGGTGACGATCAATTTTCTTTAAGAGACATCCATTACCTCTTTGTCCATTGGCAGCAGTGTAAAGTGTGTTCTTCTTTTCATTGTAATGGCCATATTGTGTTTGTCCCCCTTTTATATGTTTCTATACACCTTTCCTGTTCCTTCTTCCAAATATAATACAATTGCCTCATAAAGCGAAAAGAGGTTTTCCTTATAGAGTAATATCATTATATATTCGCATCCATGTCCTTTTCCTGTTTTGTCCTTTTTGTTATACCTTTTATTTGTTTCTTTCTACGTGTTCTATTATTTATTATTTTTATTATTATTCTTTAGCATTTTCCTTTTTTTCTCCTCTTTTGTGTTTTTTGGTTTTCTCTTTTAGGAAGTTGCGTTGCGCGTTTCACACTCCTCCCTGATGAGTTCCGATAGAATGAAACCTAGGTCGGGGGATTGGGCGGAGACGATCAATTTTCTTTAAGAGACATCCATTACCTCTTTGTCCATTGGCAGCAGAGTAAAGTGTGAACTGTGTTCTTCTTTTCATTGTAATGGCCATATTGTGTTTGTCCCCCTTTTATATGTTTCTATCCACCTTTCCTGTACCTTCTTCCAAATATAATACAATTGCCTCATAAAGCGAAAAGAGGTTTTCCTTATAGAGTCATGTTTCTATTTAGGTGTTATATTAGTCTTTAAAATTTCCTTATTATCTCTTTTGTGTTTGTTTGGTTCCTTTTTTTATAAAGTTGCGTTGCACGTTTCATACTCCCCCCCCCTGATTAATTCAATTGTGTTCTTCTTTTCATTGTAAAAAGGCATATTGTGTTTGTTCCTTTTATATGTTTCTATCAAAATTTTTTGTACCTTTATTCTAATATATTATAAAGGTTATTTGGAATGGAGCACTAGGTTAAATCATGATTTAAATTAGGAGGGATAGCCATCACACTTCTTAGTGACACTGGAATAGAAATGTTTAGATAAAACACTAAAAAACAGACAAAAGCATTTTTATACACTTCCACAGACAGCTTCTTCAGGAGCCTACTCTATCGACCTGAAGAAGCTGCCCGTGGCATTGAAAGCTGGTTTTATATAAACAATTTTTATTCTAGTATCACTAAGGCAAGTGTGCTGACTATCCCTCATAATTTAAACCTTTATATGACTATATTAATTCAAAACACTCTTACTAACCATATACAACACACATTTTTGAAAATTTTGTGCTGATTATTGACTTGGAACATTTGACTCTTGTTCCGATGATTCACCCAATGGATCCCCTTTGGTGGTTTAAGGCGTCACTCTCACAATCTCGGATCCTGGCTGGGTGTACCAAGGTGGTTCTTACAATCTCCATCAAATAGATCACCAGTTTGGAAAACCATACAACCTAAATAGTAATTAATTATTCCATAGTTAAACCCTGCTTCACCACTAAGACCATCTACCATTCACATAAAATAATAATGGAATATCATGGGAATTTATAATCCACCAGGAAGTTTTCATCCTTCAACAACTAAGTTGGCAACCTTGAAACCAACTTTATGTTAATTCTACTACTGTCCGAGGAAGATGCCATGTGGCATCGAAATAGTGAAGTAACCATAAATATGTGTTTTTAAATTTCATTTGTGCTTCATTTTCTACAATGCTTTCATATTATAATGTATTTAACAGATTTCATATGTAAATTTACATTGAAATGTGGTTAAATATTTAGTTGAAACTTAAATAAACCTGTTAAGTTCGAATTTTTTACTTTTCACTCTTACAGGGACAAGAAAACACACAGAATTACATGAGCTCGTATAAAAATGATGGCAACAACATATAAAAAAACAGATCCTAAATAACTAAAAAGTAGAGTATATTGAAAGTTCTAACCGTCATATCCCAAGTGTCCTCACTTTCCAGTAGATGATCTCCTATCTCGAAGGAATGGTTGGTGGAGCACCTTGTGAAGGCGGGCGGCCTTGCTGGGTCCCAGACCCGGGCACAGGGCCAATGTCTCTGGGGACGCTCGTAAAAGACGCTCCAAAGAGCCAAATGTTGAGAGGAGAGTGGTGGCATCCGTGCGGTTGATTGAGCGAATAGAGGTCAACACGCTCACCAGCTGAAAAAGAAACACTATCTCTGTTGGTGAGATTGTTCTTACTAGCAATATAGTTTCCTTTTCAAACGTGTTTTAGGGAATTTAAAGAGCTGTGTGAAGGTCACAACTGCTAGTCCCCTGTTAAAGAATCGGGTGTGATTATTTATTATGTAGTGTCCCTACTTAGAAGATGATGAGCAGATATGACAATGTTTGTTGGTAACAGATCAAGAGAAAAATGTAGGAAAAAAAGTGTCCCTTGGTCAAAGATAAAGATGTAACTATGTAGCAAATTTTAAAATTGTTGCTGTTCTTCACCTCCACTCTTGCGGCAAGGAGAATAGATAGAAACCAAATAAATATCTCCCTTCAGTTTCACACCAACCCCTGATTATAGTACACAAACTAAATTCAATTTAAGTGTCGGCTTCAACCAGCACAGCTTCTTTCAAATCTACTAGATCCAGTTCTATCACCTTTTTTGGACTTGTTCACTGCCTTGTCATCACCAGCCCTTCACCTTTTGCTATACTAAATTTCATTCCACACTTTTTCCCCTCCTCCTTCATTCCATTCATGCAGATGTTCCTGTACTTCTTCCTTTCCCCCCATACTATCAAGTCATCTGTAAATAACCATTGTTAGGATTATCCATGTATTTCCATTAAATGGTGTAAGAAAAAGGAAAGTAGAATTTAGAGGTGATGTTTTTGGATTTGTATGGAGAATGGAACACACAGTATAC
Organism: Timema californicum; assembly: GCA_902141385.1. NCBI lineage: Eukaryota > Metazoa > Arthropoda > Insecta > Phasmatodea > Timematidae > Timema > Timema californicum. The sequence continues at coordinate 24,070 of CABFOW010005417.1, read as the reverse complement.
CTGTCCGGGATTCAAACCATGACCTCCTGTCATTGTAACTACAGTTTATTATGAAAATGACATTTTAGACCATTCGACCACTGATGTTGGTGTATTACCAATATTTGTTGTGTTTAGTTTAAAATATAAAACACATGAGTAGGGACATTCAAAATTTGCATTTGCAATAATGTGAATTTTTATGCAAACTTTACTGTTTTCAAACTAATAACACAAAAGATTTTTTTCTAAATAATCACAATTTCTTTGTAATTTGGCAAATATCATGTCATGCAATATATGTTTTGATGTGATAACACTCGTGATGGGGAGAGAGAAACAAGGAGTGTAGAAGGCTGTTGGATTGCAAGAAATAAAACGAACGTGGCAAAAAGCTGGTATAAAAAGTCAAGAGAAAGTCATAAGATCAATAGATACAGTTTGGATGGAGAGCAAAAGTTGGTGATAGACTACTTAATCATGGATAAAGAAATGAAAAGGCAGACCTTAAACGTCAAGGTAATAACAAATGTGTGCCCCTAGATAGTGACCACAGGTTGTTGGTGGCAGATATAAAGGTATGAATGTAGGAGAAAGGTAGTAAGACAAGAAAGAAGAATAAGGGTATGGAGGCTAAAAAATGAAGAGAAAAGAGAGCTGTACTTAAGAAAGGCAAGCAGCTTAATAGCAAAGGATGAGATGCAAAATATAGAGGTTGGATGGGAAAGGTTTAAGAACAGTCTGGTGGGAGCGGCAGAGGAGGTATGTGGGAGGAAAAATAATAATAGGAATTGGAAGGAGACACGCTGGTGGAACAACAAGCTGAAAAAAGCCGTAGAAGAGAAGAATAAAGCATTTAGGAGTTTTAGTAATTTAGTAATAGGAATAAAGATAGAGAGACAGACTAAAGGGAAAAGAGTGAAGCGAGTTGTATGGGAAGCCAGCAAGGAATGAATGAATGCAAAAATGGATGGAAATGCTGAAACGGGATATGGAAGTAAGTAGGATGTTAAATAGCCAAGTAAGAAACAAGAGAAGAGAGAAAAGACAAGAAGTTAGAATGATAGATGAAGAAGGCAGAATGTTGAAGACAGGAAAGGAAGAAAAGGAACTATGAATGAGATATTTTGAAAAAATGTTCAAACCAGAAGAGGAGGAAAGAGGTCTAACATGGAAAGAGGTGGAGGACGCATTAAAGTGGGTGAAACAAGGGAAAGCACAGGGTGTGGACGTACTGACTGTGGAAATGATAAGAGCACCAGGTGAAGCAGGTATACAATGGTTATACAGGATGCTGAGAGTGTTTTGGAAGAAGAACAAGGTACTGGTAGACTGGAAAAAGAGAGTTATAATGCCTATTTTCGAGAAAAGAGACAGGAAGAGGTGTAAAAATTATTGAGAATAACGCTAATGAGCCACTGTACAAACATACATGAGAAGATACTGGAAAAGAGAATAAAAAATAAAATGAAAGTAAGGTGAAGAGAGGAACAGCGCGAATTTAGGGAACAGAAGTCTACAATAGACTTTATATTTGCCAAACAATAGCTGATGTAAAGAAGGTATGAGTATGGGAAAGACTTGGTAATGGTATTTATGGATGTGGAGAAGGCATAAGATAGAGTGGATAGAAATAAAGTCTGGAAAATAATTGAGGAGGCCGAAGTGGAAATAAGAGTTGTAATGAAAGTGAAAAACATATACGAGAATAAGAGTAGTTGTGTTAAGACAAGAGAAAAAAAAGGACAGAGGTTCCAAATAAAAAATAGAGAGAAGGGCCCTTCATCAATACTATTTGTAATGGTAATGGAGATGGTCATGAACAAAGTGGCAGGAAAACTCGATGAGGGAAGACTGAAAGCCATGATGTTTACAGATGACTTGAGAGTATGAGGGACAAGGAAGAGGGCATACAGGAACCACTTCAAGAATGGAATGAGGAAGTGAAAGAGTGTGGAATGAAATTCAGCATGATAAAGTGTGAAGTGATGGTATTGACAAAAGGGTAAGGCCTAATAAAGCTATAAGGTTGGATAGATTAGAGCTTAGAAACGTGAAGAACTTAAAAAATCTTGGAAGCCTGATTTAGGAGAAAGGTGGAGAGAATTTAATGAGAAGAGGACAGCAGGTAGAGTTGTTCTATAGGTGCATAAGAGACCTGCAATGGAGAAGAGAAGTGCCCTTAAAGTGTAAGGAAGTGTATTACAGGGCGTACTTTGTACCCGTTGTCACATATGCACCAGAAACATGGACATTGAATGTAAGAGAAACCAGGAAAGTGGAGGCCATGGGAATTAAGTTTTTGAGGAGCATTGTGATGTTACGAGGAGAAACAAGATAAGGAATGAAGTTATGTGAGAAATAGTAGGAGTACATGAGATAGTAGAGGAAGCAAGACTGAGATGGTATGGGCATATAATGAGAATGGAAAAAGGGAGGATACAGAAGGAAATGTTGGAAATAAAGTATGTAGGAAAAAGACCACAAGGGAGGCCAAGAAAGAAATGAGAGGAGCAGATAACATAAAGTGTTCAAGTGAGGGGAGAAGAATAAAAGAAATTAAAGTTCAAGAAGAGTGATGGAAGAATATAGAAAGATGAAGGCATTTTACTATAAACTGACCAACATTTATTGATTATGATGATAATTGTTTATTTAGTGTATGGAAGTAAAATTAAACATCACTGTATGCCCATCACAATATGCTAATGACCTATGTTGGTGTATAAATTGTTGTGTTATCCAGAAGCGTGCTACCGTTTTCTGGACCTAAAACCTATTTTTTTAAATAAATACTAATTTGACTGACGTGATTAATAACATCACTTTCAGCATAATATAACATCAATTTTCGAGAGAAATATCACCACGTTTCCCCTTTAAATAACCCCACCTTTTGCAAATATTTACACATGAGCTATTATTTAAAACTAGAGTTGGGTCAAATCCCCTATTTTGCGAATGTGAATCTCCAATTTATCTTCGCATCTTGAATCCAAATACAAATCTTGGGAAAATTTATGAGCTTAAGAGGAAATGTAAATATAATAGAATATATAAACAGTAACTAAATTTTAGCATACTTTCTTATAATACATTAATTATAACATAAATACATTAGTTAAGTGTTAAATTACTGGTCTGAGGTCTGGTTGTTAACGTCCGCAGTTACACATATGAAAATTTCAAATTATTCAAGAAGAATGTGGTTCCTTATAATATATCTGTGTTTTATGTGTTTTTAAACTGTCTCTCTATATGAATAAGTAGGGGTGTGCGAGGTTCACTTTTTCAATTCGAAGCTAATGCAAATCAAATATATGAAATATTCTCAAAGCTGAATCGAAGTTTGAATATATTTTTGTTAGTTTTTTAACACTAGAAACATATATTATATTGTTGTATATTAAACTTTATGTATTGAAATTACTTAGAAAATATTTAATTGTACTTATAGTTAATAATATTTCATTTTTAATCTAATAAATCAAGTTATATTACAACTTACAATTCAATTACTTAGGATTTTTTTCAAATAAATATTGTTTTATATCATATATAAATGGCAATAATAGACCATAAATCGAGTATTTTAGCTGTCAATATTTTGTTGACAAAGCTTCAAAACCAGAATTATTTTCGAGGCGAAGTCGAGGCTGACATTTGTTTCAAAGTTGAGTTGAAGCTTTGCACACCCATATGAAAAACAAATATTTCCAAAAATTCAAAACAATGTGCAACTGTGTAAGTTTGAAGAAATGGGAAGTGTAAAAGTGTAAGAAGAAATAGAGAAGTGTGTTAGTTTCTATCTATCCTTTCAGGTTGGCTTCTTTCACTATCACCTACTTTATATTACTGTACAGTGTTTCTACACTGTCTTATTACCCATATTATAAGAATTATCAAGAGTAGTTGGGTTATGTTTCACGTAGTAGGGTCGTGTGTCTGCTTACTGAGCAAAGGGTTGCGGGTTCAATTCTTGACAAAGTTGACTAGTGAAATTAGGGTTTCCCTTATCACAATGATGAATTGATGGCTGAGGGAATGGGTGTTGGGTTTGTTCTTGGTTTACATTAGTTTATAAATTGTTTGTTAATATAATCAGTTGGATCAGAAAGTGCATGCTTAATAATTAGAATTAAAAAGAAACCAAATAGGCCCTAAAGATCAGCATGTATGCACGGACACAGCCACACACCTGTAAAGACACTCATATGAACATTAACATATGAACACACTGCATTAGTACTTTTATAAAAAAAAAAAAAGAGGCAGAAAACATTGATCAGCAACTTCACCCCATAATACTGACCCTTTGATGTGGACTGCTGAGTCTATCCATCCTCTCCATGATCAGGTCTGGTGGTTTGTTCTCGTACATCTTGTATGTCTCAATTATCTTACCAGCCTCTTCAGCGCTCCACGCCAACATTAAGGTGAGATCAGCCAGGATACAAATGCGCACCAGGTTTTTTAGTGCATGGTGAGGATCTTTGATGTCCACCTTAAAAAAAAACATTCACTTTTATAACTAAGGAGAAGATTTAATGGAAGGAGGGGCCTGGACCAATACAATTTTGAGGTGAGTGACTCCTTTCTCGCAAAATTTATTTTTCTTAATTTTTGTGATCTATTAATTTTGACTAACATGACATTTAAATTACGTAGCCTATATACAAAAAAAGAAAAAATACCTTCCATTATCAAGCTTTATTAGTTTTTCTTACTTTTATAATACTCACCCGTTTTAAAGGAACTAGTTTGGAAAACAAGAGAAAAAAAAGCACTACTTTTTATGCAGATGATATTGTGACTGCAAAAAGACTTGGTGTTTGGGTGGTTGGGGGCCCTTGAGATACAGGGAACTGGGACAAATGTTGCATATATTGTAACCCAGTGGATCTGAGTAGAGAAATAGTCACTGGAACAATTTTCCGTGCGCTAATATACACAACATTTAGACATGAGGTTTCTAAAGGAAGGGGATAAAACTTGATAATGAATACATTTCTTAAATATATCTTTCTACTTGTCTGTGTTGTACACATTTAACTACACTAATAATAGAGTAGTAATGAGTACAGCAGAATTTAAAGGAAATGATCTACATTTGTTTGAAAATAAGAGTGATAAACTATAGGGAAAAATCCTCAGTACACCTGGCCAGGATTCTAGTCTCAACCTTTCCATCAATGGCAAAAGAGACTAGATGAGATTGATGTTTATTCAGCGCTACTACCTGCACAAGAAGCACCCTTAGTTCATATTGCTTTCCTAGCAGTTTGAGACGCTCATTGATGTAGTCAGGGTTAAGGTTATGGTAACGCAGACTTAGAAAGAGTGCGCAAGTTGTCTTGCCCATTACATAGTCGGGAATAATTTCCATGTACTCCCATGGAACATTGCAGATGGACTTCAGCAAGAGGTTACCTCTCTGCAAACATTAAACAATATATAATATAATTTGCAGGTCAAAACATTGTCAAAAATTGAAAAGTAGAGTAGGCCTATACCTATTTATTTATATACAGACAGGGTTCAGCAAATACGACATCCGCAGTAAACTTTTATATCAGGTCTGGCCATTTTCATGAATAAAGCAAATAGTTTGAGCTGTGAGCAATAAAATATATTTCTGACAATTATCTATTCGAGCTGTTGTCTATTATTATTCTTGAAGGCTTGTTGGCATATCTTATAATAATATATAATCCTGCAATGGCTAGCCTACCACAAAAACATGTGTGTCTCATTCAAAGGAGTCACATGTATTTCGGCCAACAGTGGAAACACAACCCTTTAAAACAATGTATCACCAAACAGCGGTGCTAACAGCTGCAATGATAAAACGCTCATGGAAATGGGCCCTAAGAGTTGCTTATTGATAGAATACACACAAGAAAAATTTGTCCCAACAACCATCATGTGATGAAATTTATCAATAGCTTGAGGTATAACTGTATTTTTTTTTATCACCACGTCTTACAACCCATTTGGGTTATACGCCTATGTACTATTGTTAATGGTTTTAAGGATGAGGAAGGATATATATAGGAAGTGTACCCACATTTACATTTAGGAAAAGTGGAAAACTATTTTGGAAAAACTACCCTCAATAAACTCAACCAAGATTCATCCATCATCAGCAGTCTAGTTTACTGAGAGAGTAGTACCTTTGACTACCAAAGCGATATAACTGTAGTAAAGTACTGGTAGTTTTAATAGTAACTTTTAAAAATGTCTAGTGCTTATCAAAACACTAATCTATAACTATTCCATATTGGATGTTGCTTCTAGCCCCAAACAAAAGGTTTGAAGTTGAAAGGAGGAAAAAAACCCTTTAAAGTGTTACTAGAATGTGTTTTAATGTCATAAAAAAGTCAAATTAATCTTTACCAAATCATAATAGATTCTTGATACATTTATAACAATAAATATTATTTTGCCCCCCAGCCCAAAGAATATAAAAAAATAACCCAATAGAATCTACGGGTATCCCATATATATATATATATATATATTTTTAGATATTCGAAAATACATCTCCTTATTGCCATAATTTAAAAAGTCCTGTTTTGTATTTTGGGAAAGGTGGCAACCATGGGGCAATCACCTGAGAGAAGTGTTGACTCAAACTCCCTGGTTAGGATAGATTTTTGACATTTGATACAAAAACAGTATGGTAAAGTAATGGCTGTTCAAAAGTTTTCTACGAGTGTGGTTCTACACAATAATTTATGTAACCTTGACTATGTTAAAGGCCTTTAAAAACAATACTAATAAGAAACTTGCCAAAAAAATTATACTTTAATTAAAAAACCTTTAATAGTGCAATTCTGCTATTTTGTGCTAATCAAAGAATTTTATGTATTTCTATTAAATTACTGTAATTCCTTTCATGATATCAACAAAACCCTTTAAGTGGTTGAATAATATAAGGTGTTACTCTCGCAATCAATTGAACTACTGATAAGAGGGAGATAAGAGGTTAAAATCCCCGTTAGGTGTAATGAGGGTGGTTTTTCATAAATGGCTTTCCACCTTACCTCCACAAAAATGGGAGTACACTTCCTCTAAATTCAACCAGGGGCAGCTAAAGGGTCGTGCAAACTGTGTGGTTGCCTGGGTGCCAATTTGAGGGGGCACCAAACAGCTAAAGCCAGCCTAACGTAACCTGAGCGTGAGATGAAAATCCCCAAACCTAACATAACCTAGGTGTAATAGTGGAGTTACAATCGCTCACTTTTTGATACTATCATGAAATTTATATATTAGTATAATTTTATGGGGAGTAAATTAGAATTTAGTGCCACTCTCAAAAGATGATTTTATATTTGCCATCTTGAAAAAATTGCACCATAAAATGATTTGTTTTTGCAATTATAGTGTAAATCACTTATATTGTCAAAGTGTTTGTTATACTTATAATAAAAAATGGAAGAAAGCATGTTGTCTACAAAATATTGTTAGGTTTGGGAATTATTTTCATGTTTTTCCTAAGTCCAATCACCTTGGAAAATGTGGTAGCTGACAGCTAGCAGAAGATTTAAAGAAGAGTCAAAAGAAAAACAAAATTAAAAATAAATTATTTTTGTCAACATTTTGACTGCCAAACGTGACAATAAATCAATATATGGTCTTGCAGATTATTTGGTTTGTCAAATGGATACATGAGAGTAGATCTGGTAGCTTATACTAGCTGTCGGTTATAACCACTCCTATGGCGAATAGACTATATTATCCTCCCGTTACATAGGGGACCTCAAAAAGCAATCCAGCCGGGAACAAACTTTACCTAAGGCTTTCCCTGAATTTAACCTTACTCATAGCTAACACATCAGCTTAATTTTGTACAAATAATACAAAATACAAATGAATAGTAAAACGTTATGCTAAGAAAAGGTTTTACATGCATTGATAGTCATGCAGAATGACGTGTCAACTATGTCTGGTTTGTTTTGTCAATGGCATCAAGGTTTGAATCCCAGCCAGGTTTAGATTACTAAGGTTGTTTTTTACTAAATGGCTTTTCAATCTACCGCCATATAGATTTGGGGATATTTCTTCTAAATTCTAATTTCCTCCTTATCCACACTTTGTAATATGATAGCCAAGATGGGTATCAACTATGCGGTGGAAAAAAACAGTGGTCATACCAGATAAATCTAACAGTAGCAAGGAAAGAGTTATATTTTCCTCAGATGTTGTTACTTATTATTATTACTACCCGTTCGGGTTATATGCACTTACGCTAATGTGTAATAGTAGCGTGATTGTGAGATGAAATGGAGGACCTACAGTTTAACGTGGAATCTGAACCACGGTTGGAGGCCTGGCATTCCCCACATTCACAAGATGTCTTGTCAGAGGTGAAGGAAGGGTTTAGTAATCAGATAAATCTGTGTCGAGGATTGAACCCCGGACCCCAGCACAGAAGTCTGACACCTTACCCCTAGACCACCAGGTCACCATGTTGTTACTTGATTGAATATAGCTCACATCTATTTTTACCCACAAGTACTAGCCTGTACTGACCTGTTTGGGACTGACCAATACAGCATTACTCTTAATGGTGTTAGGCTTAGCAGCAACACCTGCATTGTCCTCATTCAGGAACAGTTCAAGGGAATCTTCAGATTCCTTATAGAACTCTGAGTTCTTAAGATTACTGAAAGCAGCTAAGGGAGAGAAAAAAAAAATCAATCTGGAGGCTTATGAGTTGGTTGCACACTTAGCCTGTGTCTCCATATTTATATTTAAAGTATATTCTAAATAAAAACTTAGTTTCAAGGAACTTTAATACATGCTGTCAATTGGCTGATCAATCATACAAAAAGTTGGGGACCTCTGGACTAGACTGCCGATGACAGGAAGAATAGGGTTTGAATCCTGGCCGAGTGTAATGAGGGTGGTCTTCCACTCTCTCTCCATGGAAATGTGGGTACACTTCCTCTAAATCCAACCTTCCTCACCACTAACTCATTAGCATAATTATCACATAGTGTGTACAACCTGAACAGGTAGTAAAAGATGTGATGCTAAAAAAATGTTTTTAAGTTCTTACATTGTTTGTGAACTTTTTAGTTAAAGTTGTCCCTAACTGGCTACAGTGTTGTTTTTCAGCCTAGTGAAATGTTCACCAACCATCCAATTTGCCTCCTCTCCCCCCTTATGCAATCAGACTTGCAGATCATGTCATACACCCTTAACCTCCACCTCCCTTAACCTTCTGTAGTCATTGTTGAGCATGCTGTTGCAAACATATTTTATGTCAGTCAAGTTCTGTGTGTGTGTGTGGCTCATATTTATCTTTCTTTGTGTGTGTTTGTAGATTATACAGTAGCCTTATGGCTTGTTTGGTGCTGATTGACAGCTCACAGCTGACTTATGACAGTCAACATTTAGGTAGATACCTAAATTTCGACTGTCAGAAGTGGCATCTGCTAAACACATGTTTTTGCAGATTACATGGTTCGGCGTGGGAATACATAATTTGGTCTGGTAACTTTTCAAAGCTGTCAGTCAGCACCAAAGAAGCCATGGGGCTACTGTATATCTTGTTATGAAGGAGTTTTTGTCTGTTAAAAATGGCATATAAACGCCAGTTTAATTCATTTAAAACTTTGGTAGCAAAGAAAAGTAGACAATCAATTAGGCCAGCTCTGAAAACAGACATTATACAGCATCTTAAATCCAGTCAGTGTGGAGGGTCTTATGTCTTACTATTAAAGCTACAAGGAAAATAAGCGTGCAGCTAAGCAACCAGCTTTCCACACTTTCTTGCCACCTCGGCCACCACAGTGAAATGTGAAGAGAAGGGGAGAATGTGTGCTGGGACAATCCCGTCCACGTCCCAAAACTATTTGCTATTTGTTTGTAGGTGTTTTGTAAGTATTTTTGTAAACATTTTGGGGGCCTTGAAGCAACCTCTAGACCTACATTTATTCTTATGGTAAAGCTAAACTTTTATAATGTTGTTTTCTATTAAGTTTGGTTTTTCAGAAATGTAACTCAACACTATAGCAGGACTTACTATAGGCCTATTTAATGATGGTTGCTACTCAACATAACTTAACCTAGTCTTAAATGCTATTAATGAATTAAAATTTAAAATTATATTGACTAAGTAAACAATTTAATTTGTATATGAAACAATTACCTCATACACAGCAAAGAATCATGGGTCTACATTATAATACAATGACTTAGGGTAAGTCAACAAAAAGTCAATATTTAAGTTTATACATTTTCCTTGTAATTTTGATAAATGTTTTCAAAATTATCAAACTTTATAATTTCTGATATTATTCTAGGGTCTAGTATGTCTTATCTAGCGCACATTCGACAATTTTTCAATTAAATAGTAAGTGTGGATATTTTATTCACTTTATAATGCAAATTGGTGACCTGGCGGTCTAGGGGTAAGGTGTCAGACTTCTATGCTGGCGGCCGGGGTTCAATCCTCGGTTCCGGCAAAGATTTATCTGATTACCAAACCCTTCCTTCACCTCTGACAAGACATCTTGTGAATGTGGGGAATGCCAAGCCTCCACCGTGGTTCGGATTCCACGTTAAACTGTAGGTCCTCCATTTCATCTCACAATCACCCTACCATTACACATTAGCGTAAGTGCGTATAACCAGAACGGGTAGTAAGATGCGGTGCTAATAATAATAATATAATGCACATTAAAGTACGTAGGACCAAATGAGACCAAGATTTATAAATTTTTTACACTTTTATTAAATAATATATTTGAATAAAGCTAGACAACATATCGCCCTAATCACTTTCGAAATGTAAATATTGACGATGACTTGTGTTTCACTTGTCATCTAGCACAGTGCACGCTAAAATGGCTATGATGTCATTGTATTATATGTATTGTCTATGTTAATTACATTGAATAGTTTAATTTATCTATAATTATAAATTTAATTTATTTACACATGGTGACCTGGCGGTCTAGGAGTAAGGTGTCAGATTTCTCTGCTGGAAGTCTGGGGTTCAATCCCTGGTACCGGAACAGATTTATCTGATTGCAAAACCCTTCCTTCAACTCTGACAAGACATGTATTAATCACAACTTACGAATGTGTGTAATGCCAGGCCTCCATTGTGGTTCAGATCCTACGTTAAACTATAGGTCCTCCATTTCATCTCAGAATCACCCTTCCATTACAAATTAGCATAAGTGTGTACAACCCAAACAGTTAGTAAGACGTGGTGCTAATAATAATATTTACGCAAGGTTAGGTTAAGCTCGGTGGGATAAGTGTCATAGCAATTAATATAGGCCTAAACTAGCTGTGTTAATTTAATGTCATCAATATTATGTTTTACTTCTTCTATAATTTTGTCATAATTTATACTTGTGACCATCTACGAGTTATATTATTTGAAGTTAAATTTACTATGACATAAAGTTAATTGTGGTCGTCATAGACGATTTTTACGCTTTGGTAAAAATTCTGTTTGGGCTTAGTGTAATGTGTTCAAATAATTCTAGAAAGGCCGAAAGATATCCGTCTCTTTTTGGGTGGAACTTTTTCTTATTTAGACCTAATTTTAAAGGGATTTCTTTCTTTGGTTCAAATTGATTCTACATGTTTTAATGTTTGGAATAATGTATGGCTGATATCATTACTTTTGAATCTTAAGAAAGAAAAGGCTTAAAATGAAACGGTTAAGACGTACTAGATCTGAATAATGTACCGTATGGCTGAGATCCATCTTTTTGATGTTTTATAAAAAAAATTACTAAAAATGGGACGGAATAAACGTAATAAACCCAAAATAATTTCCATGTGGATTATCTATTATAAGGTACTATTCCCCAAAACAAATCTAAGGCAATTTATCTTACCAACAAAATTAGATTTATGTCCTTGAGGTGAATTTGAACTTTTATTTTGCTCAAGTATATCGGTTTCTGAATCCAAAAATTCATTCGACTCCATGTCAAGATTAAATATGATTAATGGGACTGTTCTAACTAATAATATGTTATTTAACTGGGCTTTATAATGACCTAGAATAAGTTATATTTGAATTCAATCATTAAACATGGCGGTCCTAAGTAACAACCATAGATAGGGGAGTAAACACCAAACCAGGTAACAATCTGTGATGATAGCACCCTGCAGCTATATGAGGAACTACACTCTCTAACCAAGACCAAGATGAGTGTCAGAGGTGTTACCCTAAGGACCTCTTATCTGTGGCTAATGTATAGTAATTTCTTATGTCTGCAACAAGTTTAACAGAATACAATTCTGCTTTGTACTTAGTTGGACTGTTATTTTAGTGGCTGTAATACAGTATTATTGTATTATATTATTAACAATTCTTGCCATAATATCACATGGTGGCAGCGGTGGAATATTGCGCCGTATTTAAAGTTATAATTAAGGTGAACAATTCCAATATGTCGGTTTCTGTGTAACAAATACCGGCGCAAAAAGTTCAATAATTTTCTCCTTGATCTATGGGTGACAATTGAGGAAATTTTTCTCCATTGAAAGTACTGCAAACTCATTTAGTCTTTCTGTTAAATAAAAGAACTGAAAAAAAAATCACATGGAAGCAGAATAATATCTAATTGTACACTTTTCTACACTTTATCACATTCAAGAATATGGCACACGGGTTTTAAGTAAAATACACGCTGAGTAAAAAAAACTTCCTTCCACCATCACGCCAGAGCCAGCACTGCGACAGCAACAGTGCTCTCTCTACCTGGCAGTCCCGCCTTCCGCCCCATGCCCCTCCTATGTGCGCATGCGCACAACAGTAAAAAAACATGTCGCTGGCACTGTGAAGCGCACAGTTCCACACAAAGATTTTTGTATATTTTTCATAAACTGAGGGATGGCTACTGAAGTACTGACATTAAGCTTAAGGAATATATATTGTACTACAACAATAAAGAAAGAAATAAAAATTTATAATATTAAATGTTATCGATAATATCAAGTGGAAATAGAGGGGGGGAGGGGGGGCTGCAGTTCCACAGTGCCTATGCACAAGCCGCAACTGTATTAGAAATAGAGTCGTAGTTGGTATTATAGATTAAAAAATCTCTAGTTTAAACTACAATTTAGATGCTATATTAACTCGAGAAACAGCTTTTAATTCTGCTATACAATCCAAGCAAATGAAAAAACAGCAGGAAACAGGAGCTAGTCAATTTGCAGCTGACAAGGTTAATGCTACAAATAAACCTAAAAAAAATAGTTTTTTTTGTCATAGTAGGAACACCTTTTCTAATAAAGATAAAAGTTACACTAGAAAATCATGTTTTTGGTGTGGGAGTAATACTGAATACCCTAGAGTGCTATCTGTCACTAGTGTTGGTATAAAGAGAATTATGCTTTAACCCTCCTCAGCCCCATAGAGCACTAATTGGCAAGGAATCACAAGAGAACAATGGTTTTATTCAGGAAACAATGAATCAATTTTAAACAATAACAATAATATGTACATTGTGGCTAGTGACTCGCCACCTCGTGGCTTACAGGTGTAATAATTATAAATTTCATTCTGAAAAATAAACGACCAATAGTATTTCTCAAAGATTAAGTTTCGATATAAACCAAATCTATGTACTATAAAATAATTAAAGTTACAGAGATTATAAACATAGTCAACTATCAATTATCATGGTAATAATATGTACTATAATGTAATAAAAGTTACAAGACATAAGATTAAATTTTCTAGTGCTCTGGCATCTCATGACAACAAAAATGTTCTAATGCAATTAAAATTATAAAGCACAGTACTACATTTTTAGTTCTCTGCTTTCTCAAGCAATTTAGATAATTTTACCAAACAATTATTTACTCGGTAAACGACAACAACTACCAATCAGCAATATGGCCATAGCCTACATGAGAGCGAAATGAAACGCTAGCCACCAAGCGGCGTAACAGAAGTTACTTTACAGATTGAAGGAAAATTTAGATTCCCCAATAGACAAAAAATTTATTGAAACGTAGTCACCATTAGCCCATTAATAAAGGAAAACACCCCCATCCCATTAGAGCGATCTAAAATTATAAGTCTAAATTAATAGTATTGAAAAGATTCCATAATTTAGCCAAAAGAGAATTTTGAAAAAGCGAAGCTAAACCTTAGCTTAAATTTCGTCGCTCATTTCGTGCTAAGCCAAATAGTACAATTAGTGCCTATACACACAAAACAACGCCATATATAGCGACTACACAAGATCACATGTCCACAAAGAGTAAGGGAGGAAAAAAGGGAAAGGAAGTGGAAGGGATGAGATCGAGAAGCGCGTAGAAAGATTGCGAGTATTCTGGGAACTAGAAAAATGCGCTAGAACAATCCGGGTGGAAGAAATAATAACTAAGTACGTGGAGCCACCTTCACCTGTTTTTCTTGGGTGTGGACTGTTTCGCTTGCAAAGAGTTTGTTCACACTTCCTTTCAGTAAGTTAGATAGTGTGTTAGAGCGAGGAGGTCACGGTCAGGCTTGAAGAAAGGGAATTCCAAATGGGTTGGTGGGTGAGTATTATGCCATTTGATTTATCTGTTACTTGTAACTTGTTACAATGCAAAATGTTGTAGATTTATTTCAGTTGATACTATTGACACGAAGGACGAGTTAAATAAAGATTGTGGATTGGTCAGCCTTGCCTCTACAGAAACTAATTATTTTCATGATAAATGGTTGGTAAACAACCAATTCTGTGGGGAAGACCTTTCTGCTAAAATTGATACAGGTGCAGATGTGAATATTGTTGAAAAAATTTCATACGATAAGTCTTTTCAATAAATTGAATTTTTTTCATCAAATAAAATTCTAACCGGTCCAGGCTGAGCTCAGCTAAAAACTATTGGTAGTATTCAGGGGAAACTCCAATAAAAAAAGCATTTTGAGACATTCTATGTGGTTCAAAGAGTGGATAGAATTCTTCTAAGCCATAATATTAGTGAGAAATTAGGCATTATAAAGAGGATTTCTGGAGTAGTAAAAACTAATTTTGTTCCAAAAACTGTGTTCCCCAAGCTTTTTACAGGACTAGGAAAAATTCGAGAGCCATACCAAATAAAACTTAGAGAGGGGGCTGAACCACATGCTGTTAGTGTTCCCCGACGTGTTCCTTTAACTTTAAAGAATGTTCTTAAAAAAATAATTGGATAGGATGGTTCGTGATAAAGTCATAGAAAAAGTCGACGATACATCAGACTGGTGTGCTTCCATGACTATAGTTCCATAAGCCAATAAATCCCCAAGGTTGTGTGTTAGCCTAACTAAATTAAATCAACATGTAGAAAGAGAACTTTTCCCTGTGCTGGCAGTTGATTATTCTCTAGGTCAACTAGAAGGGGCTAAGGTATTCTCAAAACTAGATGCCAACTCAAGATTCTGGCAGGTCCCCCTCGCAGATTCTTCCAAAGCTCTAACCACATTCATCACACCGTATGGAAGGTATCAGTTTCTTCTGTTACCTTTTGAAATATCCCCATGCAACAGAGGTTTTCCAGAAGATGGTCAGTGCGCATTTATAAGGATTGGAGGGAGTTGTTTGCCATTTTGATGATATTATAGTATATGGGACAACTACCAAGGAACATGACTCACAGCTTTATAAGGTCCTTTCTAGGCTGAAAGAAGCAGGTTGGACTCTAAATGGAAAGATGTTCGTTTCGACAAACTTCAATACACCTTCTTGGCCATATCTTATTTGCGAAGGGACCTAATGAAAGTGGATTCTATTCCCAAACTGAAACCTCCCACTAATTTAACTATACTAAAAGGATTTTTGGGTCTTGTAACATTTCTGGCCAAGTTCGTCCCAAATCTCTTTACCATATCACAACCAATGAGCTTCTCCACTCAAATGCCGAGTGGTTATGGGATTGCCCGCAGGCTCAAACATTTGAAAACATAAAGTTAACCATAGAAAAGCCACCTAGTCTTGCTTTATATAATTGCAATGATGACACTATTTTGTCAGCTAATCCATCATTCTATGGCCTGGGTGCAGTTTCAATACAACACCAAGATGATGGATCTTTTAAAACCTGTTATCTACGCTTTTCGAACTATCAGTGAAACTGAAAGAAAGTGAGCACAAATTGAGAAGGAGGGACTGGCTTTCGCTTGGGCATGTGAACACTTTTATGATTTTAATACAGGTAGTAATATAACAATGGAGATTGATCATAAACCTTTAGTGTCTATTTTCACCATAGAAGATCTAGATTCTATAAGCCCTAGGATACAAAGAATTCGAATAATGAGGCACTCGTTTTAGATTGTTCATGTAGCTGACAAAAATATACTAATCGCTAATGCTCTTTCCCGCAATCCGCAACCACTACTTGCTGGGGAAGATGAATGAGCTGAAAAAGTGGTGGCCTATGTTCAAGAGGTTGTCTGTGGTCTTCCTGTGTCTGATACTAAGTTGGCAGAAATTGTTCAGAATCTACACAAGGATGAGACTAGTATCCACCTCATGCAGTTATGCCAAGACGGATGGCCTCTAAAGCCACCAATACCAGAAATGTGCTTACCATATTCGCAACATCAACACGAAATATCTTTACAAAATGGCCTTCTACTAAAAGTTAATAGACTAATAATTCCTAATTACACGCGGAAGGAAATACTAAATAAGTTACATGAAGGTCATTAGGCGATTACCAAATGTAGAGCACTTGCTAAACAAAGCGTTTGTGGCCAAAATGGTTAACAAAACTGAGATATCTTGTTAATAATTGTGCCAAATCTGTCAAATTTAGGATAAATCGATCAGAGCCTTTAATACTTACTCTGTTAACTAAGCGTCCCTGGCAAACAATATGGAGTGATATTTTGAAGTAGAAAGGTAACTGTTATCTCCTTGTTGCTGACTGCAACTCCAGATATCCAGAAATGACTTTGCGTGATTCTAAATTTGTAGCCATCGAATGTGATGAGACAACTGATGTAACGAACCATTGTCAGATGGTATTAGTTTTTAGGTATGTGTTTGATTTAGCAAAATGCATAATGGACCACATCAAATTTCTTCTAGACACTTCAAAAGGAAGATTAATAGCACAAACGTATGATGGTGTTAATGTTATGAGTGGCTCTGTTGGGGGTGTACAAGCCAAGATTAGAGAAACATACCCATTTGCCTATTTTGTACATTGCTACGCTCATCAGCTAAATTTGATATTGGAAAAAGCAACCAGTGCAAACAGCAAAGTTCGAGACTTTTTCTTAAACCTTTCTGCCATTCCCGCATTTTTTCGCACTCATCTCTACGATCTGACGTTTTGGAGCAAGTAGTACAAGTCAGACTACCCAGAGTTGCTACAACAAGATGGAACTACAACATTCGAACTGTTAACGTTGTGTACGAAAATAGAGATAAATAGGAGGAATGCTTCGAAGTTCTTGAGGAAAAATGCACAAACAAACTTACTGTTATCGAGGCGAATAGCCCCAGAAGAGCTTTTCAGGACCCAAATTTCATGTTCTGGCTAACTCTTTTTCCAAAAAATGTTAGCTCGCGTGGATATATTGTATCAATAACTACAAACCAGGAACAGGGACAGTGTAATGTGGCAAATTGATATTTGCATTTTTGAAAATGAGAGGCTTAAAGAAAGGGGGCAAATGAATGAAATAGGGAAGCAAATAAATGAAGAGTTCTCTGAACAAGCAAGAATTTGGAAAAGTAATGTTGAATGTAGCACCAGAGTGGGGGATGCTAAAGAAGTGTGTGATGTCATTACAACTAATGTTAAATACAGATTCGCTTTTACTGGTCATTTGGAGGCAGCTTCTTTGCTATGCAATGAGTCATTTCCCCAATTTTCTACTTGCTTTCCGGAAGAAAAGCTCACGCGAGTAATCCAACACTACCCTTTCTTAGAAAAAGAAAAACTCCAGTCTGAATTGGAACTTTTATACAGACGACAGGACTTTGACATTAAAGGATCAATACAACTATTGAACTTCATGGAGAAAAATAACATTATTTCAGTTTTCACTGAGGTGACGAAGCTTCTAAAAAATTATCATAGCGACCCCAATGACGTCTGCTGAATCTGTACGTTGCTTTTCAACACTGAAAAGAATAAAGATTTTCCTAAGAAATACAACAACAAATGACAGACTTAATGCTCTAACAATGGTAGCCATCAACAAGGAACTTATCACACAAATGAAGGACGTTGACGACAGAGTTATGGAAAAGTTAATTAATTTAAAGGAGAGGCGTATGGACTTCGTATATAAATAATTTCTTTATTATTATGTTCTAAGTCATTTCTAGCAAGTGTAAATAAGGAAAATATTGTGTATCCTACATATTAATGTTGTGAGATTGTGAGGACATTGAACATACATACCTACATATTTATGCACATTACACAACTGCAGAGTTCCTACAACACATCTACGTTCTTAGGGGTAAGTGTTTTTTTTTAAATCTTTGCATGTTGTTTGTGATATTAATTTTTGAGTTTAACTAAATTAATATTTGGCAAAACATCTTCCGAAATTGGTGTCTTCTTTTAAATATATTATTTAGAAATAATTTATGAACTAAACCGGCTGCGCCCTTCAGCTTCTAAAGTGACGAGCCGCCACTGGATCCAGGAAACCCGTAGACCGTCTCAATCTTTAGGGGGCAGATGTGATGATAGCGCCCTGTGGCTATGCAAGAAACTAAGCTCTCTATCCAGGACCATGTTGAGTGTCAGAGGCGTTACCCTAAGTACTTGTTATAACTGGCTGATATAATATAATGTCTTATGTCTGCAATAAGTTTAACAGAATAAATTATACCTTGTACTGATTTGGACTGTTATAATAGTCTCTGTAATACAGTATTATTGATATTATATTATTAACAATTCTCATCATAATATCACACAGCCAACTCATAGGAAAAGTAGATTGAATCTAGTCTGATTAAATTTTGTATACTAATCATTCTGAGGGTTAATTACTTTAAAGTGGGAAACTATTTTATGAAATAAAGAAATAATATTTAATAAAGATAATAAATTAATATTATTGGCAAAATATATAAAGTTGGTATTCGCCTTATTGCACTAATGTATTTTAATATGAACTACTATAAAACGTCAAGGAAACAAAATGGAAAAATATAAGGTTAATACTATTTTTAATAAATATGGAGCTCTCAAAGAAGGAAAAAAGTTTGGCTTATAAACACCCATAAGAACGGTCTTATTGATGAAATAAATGTTGTTATTCAAATTCTTATATTTGTTTTAATAAAAGTAAGATATTTATGATTTAAGTATACAGGCACATTCATGGATCTATAAAATATAACTGAATGGACATGTGTGGCTAAAATTTTCGAGCTGTCGTCTGCACACCACTGTGTAAGAAAGAAGGAAACCTTCGTGGGTCTCCTTATCTCCTACACATCCAAGGCAATGTGGCATTTTCACATAGTTCTCTAATTTGTATGAATATATGAGATATATCTTTATGATCAGTTAAATGTAATAAATAAGTTTATAAAAGTTTTGAAGAGGATAATTAAGTTCAACACTCGTGCCTTGTTTTTTAAAAAATAAATCAATGTAGGCTAATATAGTAATACTTCCTACAAACCCATAGCCCAAATAAGCGTTTGAATTTCTACAGAAAGTTTGTCATTTGAATAAAATTAAACAATTTAATTATAGTTTATGTAAGTGACCATCTATTTATTAGACACCACCATACATGGACCAGGCATTTGTGGATTCTGCCATCTGTTGGAAGAAGAGGGAACTTCCTAGGGAAAGGAAAGGTAATCCAATCTTCACCCCAAATACTTTTGTCACCAACCCCAGCCAGAACCTACCTTTTGACTAGAGTGGTTTTATTTAGTAGAATGTTCATATTTTGTAATTAGTATTTTAGTTTAATACTAAGGGGGAAATTTCAAATTTATATGAAATATAACTTTACTTGTGTTTGCTTTGTGTGTATTATGTTTTGTTAGCGTATTTCCCGCTTTTAATACCACAGGATTGTACTTTTTTAGTAGGAAAACTGTTTAGGATCAAGCTTCTGGTAGAAAAATAAACCTCCCAGTTTATAATTAACCAAGTGTATATTTAGTGTAATCAAATGTAATTATGATTAAGACCTAAGATGGACATTTTGTGTTTTGAGGTTTGGTACACATGGGGGTTGAAGCGGAAGGAACCTTTGTTTATTGCTATGGGTATGGTGGGGAGGGACTTCTTGCCAGCGGCGCGCTGTTGATAAAATGGGCAAGCCACGCGGTAAAGCCCAAGTTGGTAACCGGCGAGTTTACCGAATAGCAATTTTTCGAAAGTCAGTTTTTTGAAATTCAATTATTCGAGGTTTTATTTTTCGAGCTAATGGTTTTTCAAAAATCAATTAGGCAAGAATAAATTTTTCGGAAACCATTTTTTCGAAATAGAAATACTTCGAACGAGAAGTTTTTCGAAAACTTCTTTTTTGAAAATGAATTTAGCTCAAATCTATTTTTCAAAATAAATGTTTCAAAAAGGACGTTTTCAAAAATAAATTTTTCGGACGATAAGTTCGAAGTATAATAAAATTCTAGCTTTCTATCCAAGGCTTAGTAATTTTAAATAACTTGAAAATTATATGATATAATTTACTAAGAGTTGTGCTTGGTCTTAACGCAAGTTAAAAAGCGCTGCTCATTAAACCATTATTATTATTATACTTTAAATAAACTATACTTTTCCTAGAACATTAGTTTAGGGTATTGTAAGTCATCCTTCCCCTTAGGAGGGAGAGGGTAGGTGTAAGTGATTTCCTTTCCTGTGACGACGTGGAGAGGAAGCTTGGCATATTCAATTAGGCTCATTCAAGCTCCATATTCTTTAATACAAAGTGTGTTAACATTTATTTTCAGTATAAAAGTATTGTTGTGGCATTAAAGGTTGTGATGAGTAAAAAAGTAAGACGTACACTCCTACTTGACGGTCATTTATATTACAAAGAAAAGCAAGTTGAAGAAAGGGTTTATTGGATCTGTGAAAGATTTCAAAGTGTAAAGTTTGTAGCACGAGTCATAACAGAATCCGATAATATTATTTTAAGTAAGAGAAATGAGCGTAATCATCTAGGGGACGCCACTCATGTGGATGCAGAGAATATACTGGCAAATATCCTTGAAACGGCAAAAAAAAAACAAAAAAAAAACACCCGGGATACACCAACTTGTATCTTGGCTTCAGTCTAGAGTGGAGCNAAAAAAAACAAAAAAAAAACACCCGGGATACACCAACTTGTATCTTGGCTTCAGTCTAGAGTGGAGCTAGTCAAAGTATTGTTACGGTTCTTATTTACTACTCCTATTTCTAAACTACAACATTACAAAGAATGATTACTTATTAATACGTCTATTAAATACACAAGTCTTGAGCCCGTCGCACACGCCCATTACAATGCGAAAACACGCACTCTATTGTTGACACTCTCAGCTTCGTTGCTCGACTGGCTCTTGTCATACCTGTCTGGTTTAGCCCTAAGCTCAGCCCATTGGAATGTCCCTTACCTCCTTGCTATGAGGGGTGGTCCAAGCCTGGTGATTGTTCGAGGCTGGCTCGAGCATGGTCTCACTCGTTACAGTATCGTTGCAAAACTACCCTGTGTGCCGAATATGAAACTAACAATAAGAAATATTCAAATGAAAGTAAATACTGGACCAACTGTTCCTAGTTTTCGTCGCGACATTGTGTTTCCTTATGAATACAAGCTAAATTGTAAATGGAGAAGAGTTTTTAATGTATGACTCAGGATCTCAAGATGATCATATATTTATATTTTCTACTAAAAGAAACTTACAGATTCTTGGACGTTTCAAGAATTGGTATGCTGATGGCACCTTCAAGACTGTTCCACCCATATTTGAGCAGTTGTATACTATTCACGGATTTGGAGCAAATAACTCCATCCCACTTGTGTATGCACATCTAGCAGACAAGAGACAAAGAACTTACTCTCGTATTTTAAGAACGGTGAAGGAGCTAAATCCAGCTTCTAACTCCCGTATCTTCATGACTGAATTTAATATGTCAATGATAAATGCAGTGAAGGATGACTATCCTCTTAAAAATCATCGTGGCCGTTTCTTCCATTTTTGCTAATGTATTTTTCGTAAAATTTAAACAAATGGTTTGAAACAACATTATGAGCATGATGCTGATTTTTCATTAAATATTCGCATTATACCCGCTCTTGCGTTTGTTTCTACTGAAGAAGTCGTGGGCACTTTCGATTCCTGGTGGACTATCAATATATTGCCCCAAGAAGCACAACCCATTATAGATTATTTTGAAGATGTGTGGATTGGTCATCCAGATTGTCGTTTGGGCCACACCCCTCCAGTTTACGCACACAAAATTTGGAACTGTCATGATAGTGTTCTTCGGGGACTACCCAAGACAAATAACAATATAGAAGGATGGCACAGAGATTTCCAACAACATATCTCTGCAAGCCATCCCCATATTTGGAAATTCGTATCAGCAATCAAGATGGAGCAGTCTCTCAATGAGATGCGAATTGAGCAATACATCAGTGGGCAGGGACCTCGTCAACGTATGAAATACCGAAACAGCATGGAATGGTTGAGCATAATTGTTGCTGGTTGGGCCCAACATGGGAACGTGTGACTATTTGCGAGCTGTTTCTGTAACATTAGCGTGGACTGGTAATATGACAATGCCCCGCCCCGAAACAAGCTAATATTCATAAATATCCTGCAATAGAAATAACAATAGAACCTGCCAGCTTAAAATATTACCCCAAATAATCTTATACTCATTGACTTCTAGCATTATCAAACATCACGATTTTACTATGTTTAAAATAGGTTTCTACTCACGCGTATATCTGCCTGAAGTAAACCGACGCGCCTGCTCACCACGAATGCTAGAACGAAGAGACGTCCAAAACACGATACAAATTGTGCAGCCCCCTGATGTTCCAGCGAAGAAAGCCGGCAATGCTCTGATTGGCCAGTACTGAACTCATATGTTTGGACACCTGGGTTGGCGTACGTGACCTAACAAGAATAGCTCTACACCTGCTCGTCTTGTGAATCAAAAGCAGTAGCAGATGTTCAAGATAACAAGAACCCGACCTACGTGATCAAAGCATAGACTCCTTTCCACCAGATGTTTGTAGATGGTGTAATTATTAAGGAGAACTCCCACCTTCCCACACGGCAACTAGACATATATAACAAGAGAACACAGCCAATATCATGGACTATTACTTTGGCCACTTCCACAAGAAGTCCTGTTGATTACTAGGACGTGTAAGAGTTTGACTATTTTTGTATAGCTGGCTTAATATTTATCACTATTTTATTTTATTCAGTAAATCTACATAAATTATTTGATGTTAATTGGGATAAAACTGCCTTTGGCGCTCGGAAAAACTTTTTTGGATACATATTTTAATGATAGAAGACATAATAACCCTATGTTAATAATCAAGCATCAAGCATCAGCAAACAATATCGCGTGTGACAATTAAAAAAAATATTTACTTGTTTCTTCTTGTCATAGTTTTCCTCTGAATTTCACAAAAACACTTGTTTAATAGCTGCATTCACAGACTACTATACTGCCTCAACAGTTTCAAGTCCACGGAGAATCATTACAAGTAATAATTGCTAGCGCTTATTTTGGACATTAGTTGGACTAACCCGCAATAGTTATCTAACTTTACAACTAGAATGCGCGCTGATAGAAGCCTAGCTAGGCAGCTATTTAATGAACTACTTGAATATCGTTGCAGCAGGATTTTTATTTAAACGAATTTTAAATGAAGACAATTTCAGCCAGATTCTATTTTACTCCAAATATTCGTTGATTCATTAAAGTATTTCTCTTTACCATTTCATTTTACTCAATCTCTCATCCATACGTCACTACTCTAGCAATATTCCTAGTTCTAAACACCTGTTTGGTGTGTATTTGGAAAGTTTTTTGTTTGTTTATTGGTTTTAAGAATTGAAGGGGACGATTAGTTTTTGTTTGATGTTTGGCGTCGTTTTTAAAATTGTATTAAAGCCGGATGTTTTAA